>PNEQ01015275.1:0-24328 GCA_003012365.1 Medauroidea extradentata
AACTTGCGTAATTGAAAAGGCCACAACAAAAAACAGAGAACAATAAATTCGATTTTTAATCCATACAGGCATATATTGGTGTCTATGCTCGTGCACAAAAAATTTTCAATGCTTTGGCGTTTTTAATTCCTTAGTAAATACTAAACATCAGAGAAGCTGCACACGCAGTGTTTCTGTGTGGTACATATAACTCTTAAGTATGATTTCCATGGGAGGTTTCTTGAGGATAGTTACTGCGCCGTTTTGGAGGACATAAAAGGGCATATCATTATTTTTTTATATTTTGGGACTTTGTGTAATGGATAATGAATATCTATAGTGTTGCGTGGCGTCGCGAACTAGGTAAAATCAAGGTTTTCTTTCTTTCTTTCTTGGGCGCATGATTAATTGTATTTATTCCGGTCTCATCCTCTGTGTTAACACGGACAAATATGTTATTTAATGAATTGGTATTTTTTATACATTAAACATGCATAGGGTAAATTGTTATTGCCTTTGGTACATTATGGAATAATGTTTATAGTGTGTTAAATGTCGATATTATACCAGATATTACATAAAACTGAGAATGTTATTTATAAGGAATTTTATAAATGCTAGTTTGGAAGCACTCTTACATTGTAAATTTTCATATGATTCAAAGTGAGAGCTTTCTGTATTTTCGGCGAACATTGATCCAATACCTTGGTGAAATGGTTAAAATATTTTGTACATTATTACCTTTTTTAAATAATCATAATAAATTGTTTATATGAATTCTATTGGTTTTTCCATTGATTTTCATCTCCTGGAGCATCAACCCACTTGATACTGAGTGTTTACATTTTCCTGTAACATTGGCAAGGTGGGCGAATTATTTTCTGAATGATTGCTTTGGTGGGTGTACCTATGGTGTTGCTCTCCCCCTCAGGGGTTGTTACAACACGTTACTTGAAATGATTTCAAGGTTGTGTTGAAAGAATGTATTTACGCCGAATAGTTATCATATAATCTTTTATGAAAATTTTGTACTCTTACGCTGCTGCGATTGTAACGGTGTTGATAGGCGACATTGAAGCAATTATGTTCAACACTAATTACGAGGATTTAATTAGCAAAATGGTAGGTGCTGTAACTTCGCCCATCTCGCCGCCCTTTTTCTGCACTTTCTGTAGTTCCTGCGAATAAAAAATTTCGGGAAACCATTTCTAACTCAGATTCTGAGAAGACAGATTTTTATCATTCCATCTTATTCTGTATACATAATTTATTTGTTTTATTCTCTAAGCATACAATGATATTTTGTAGAGATTAGAAGAGTCTTTTAATAATGGAATTCAGACATTTTGTTGTACACATTAGTGAATAAATTAGAGTTTGTTTACTAATTCCATTGTTATTATTTAATAGACCACCATTCAAAATGTACCTTGCCCCAACTTGCAACAGTACAAGTACTATAAAATATTATATAGTAAATTAAAAGCTGTCTTTGATGAAAATAAATATTTGCAATTTAACAAAAATTTGGTATTATGTATGGAAAAGAACACTATTATGTTACACTTAAGTAATATGTACCACTTGGAGCCTAAACCATATTTACAAAGCTCTGACTCAATCGAAAATACCTACGATTACATATGCATTCAGAAAAATTAAATCAGAGTATAAGTTACTTTATCAATTTCTAGATATACGTTAAAGTGCAACCAGGCCTTAAAAAAGAAATGAACATTTGGAACAATACATTAAATATTGACTAAAATATTAAGTTCAAATTACATTAACCTTATAGCTAAAATTCACATCCAACTGACTAAAACTGCCTCACCCATGTAGTGTTTTAATGAAAGAAAAATTAGCTCACTGCCTAAATAAAGACAGTTACAACACAACAGCCCATACAATCAACTATGTGGTTGAGTTCGTAATTTTTTGTTGAAATTATCTTGGTACTCATAGCTTTAAATCTTCTTAAATAAGCATTTAATATTAGTTCACTTTCTGAAAACAGTCTATTATAATTTTCTTCAAAGAGTATATTTTGCCCCTGAAGACGATAGTGTGCTATTCTGAAAAGGAAAAACTATAGGCCTTAGTCTCACTGGTTATACTTTTTTTCTTATTTTCTTCAATAGCTTCAATAATGTATGAGGGATTTCGAATATCCATATTCCTTGTGTGTCTCGGGTCCACCAGTTCTGGCAAGAGACAGTTGTAGTAAAATTTCGTAAGGTGCGGTTCCATTTCCTGTTTCCAAAAAGTGTCGTCTCCATCAATTCTAAGTACAGTAATTTTTTTCCCCACTGAAGTCCAAATTCTGAAAAAAACAATATTTTCTTTCTGCAATGTGCAGTTGTCCTTGAACTTGGTAATAGTATTCATGTGATTTCTTTATTTTTAGTTGGCCAGCTTCATAACTCAAATAACGTATCTTCCCTTCTTTTACTGCTTCAGTAATATCTCTTCCATAACACGATGATGGACACTTCACTTCTACAACACCCCTATATCCAACAACGCCGTCAGGAGTTGTGCTCAAGAAATGCAAGTCCTTGTCAATGAAAAGACCAAATTTTTCGACCTTATTTCGTTCCTCTTTTTCCAGTTGTTGAATCGCCGTCGCCTCGAACTTTTTACCATGTTCAACTGCAGGTACATTCAAAATTTCAGATGAATAAATAATACTGCGAACCAAATTCGCACAGCTAGTTGATGGGCGCATTCTACAAACTTTCCCAAATTTTGAAGCTGTTAGAATGTTCCGCCATATTTCTGATCATTGACCACTACCTGCCTGGAGAAGTGTATCCTTTTCTAACCGTTGGCATTCTTCTCGTGTACGTTTTAATCCCCTGAGAAATACTTATTTCTGTTCATTGAATGTTTCTGGATTCATATCCGGTTTTTCACACAGGGGACCATAATCCTTGTCGCCAAAGGTTTTGGCCAGGGGTTATTTTGGCAGATTTTTTTTTAGATTGCTTCTTTTTTTCTAATTATTATTTTCTCAATTCCCGTCGCCTGAATTTCACATGCGTTGCTATTTTTTTGTACTTATTCCCTTGAACATGGCTTTATGTAACACATATTGAGGTGTCTTCGTATTGTGTGCCACCATAGCACCTGCACATCTTCCCTGGTATGAACGTTTTGTAGCGTAATTTACACGTTTACCTTTGCACAAAATTTGGCAACTACTGAGTTGCATTGTTCAACTTTACTGTTGTCCACATTGTGAACGAGACTCCGTGCGTGTGCTCCCAAGTACTCACAAGCTTTGTAAATATGGCAAAACAAACCACTTCTAACCAATTCTGAAACAAGATTGGCTTCGCCGTCTTTTGGACCAAGGCAAAAGTGACCCAATGAACTACAGTTTTTATGCTCCCCAAATACGTGACTTGGCTCATTCTCTATGTTCCTTTTTAAGTTTGACACTTTCGTATAAAACACTGTATCCTCTGATACCTTATACTCGGTAGCTTTCTGCACTCCAATGGAGAGTTTAGACATTTTGCTGCAGATATTTTTCCTCTGAACTGCATTCACAAGAGAAGTATATTCATCAACGGCAATAATTTTCTTTCTGTAGTTGCGAAGCAAATGATTCCTACACTCAATCTTTTCGACAGTAATTTTGTGGTATGGCCTGGCTTCAAGAATTATTTTATACACGCTGCTGTCTCCATCTGCTATAACTTTAGCATACTTGATGTTATACATTTCTTCACTTTTTTGTATTCTTCTACTATTATGCTGGCTTCCATGCTACTTGAGCTCCCTTCATGGTTTTTGTAGCATGTGTGTGAAGGAATGCTTTCACAATCTATAGTTCGTGCACAAGACAACAGTACTTGTTTGCAACTGCCATACACAAAACACTTTTAGTGCAGTGTCCTACTATTGCAGCTACTCCAGAAAATGATTGTTCCCCCCCCCCACCTTTCCATGCCCTTCAAAGACCTAGATGGGTAGTTCAGGTAGTTTTGTGTGACTGTCCAGGGATGCCAGACACTCCAGACATATCTAAAATATTTAAATCTGAATTATCGATTAGAATGTTTTTGAAAAAATACTATCTCACACTTTGTGAAATGTTATATAAAATACATCACATCAACAACAAAATATGGTTATACGATTGGTTTTGCAATAATAGAGCTAGACCGGATAATGAAGGTTAGTTTCACAACCGTTCTTTCACAATCACTACCCCTTAACTCGCATTCGAAGGACCTGGGTTCGACCTCCATCTCCGGCCATTCTGATGTCGGTTTTCCCCATGGCTAAATTTCTACTGTCTTGGGATGATGTAAAGCAACATCTCCTGTAAACACCCATCCTCATGGTTGGCTTCTTCTGACATAGATTTGTTTCAGCAGACAGGAGTATTAGTTGTATTTTTTCGTAAAACCAAAGTATGAAGAATTGTCAACAATTAATGCTATCTTAGATTAATGATTTTTTTAAAATAAATTTTTGCCATTACATCACTTCTCTCAATCGTGTTCAGAAGAACGCGAAAACAAAACGTATTATACTATTTAGTCGAATTCCCCCTCAACTTTTGAAGATGATCATTCAGTGATATTTCGCTTCTATATGTCTTGGTGATTTTTGGTAGCGATGTGAAACAGGTGTGTAAACTAAATGCAAATGAAAACTGTACGAAAATGTAAACTAAATGCTAATGTTTCTGGCGCAAATTTTGTCGATGTGAGGAGAGCCACATTTGCCTTATAAAACTCGGCGACCAATGACTCACACTAGAGCGATTTACATATTCGAAAATATATTGATTCATAGGCCGGAGATCGAACAGAGATCGTTGAAGTGGAAGAAGAGTTTTGTTGATCAGGCTTTCTGCTCCAGCCATTTTAACTAATGAACGATTTGACCCATGCTGTCACAACAGGTTGTATGCTGAGAGGAATTGTCAGTTTTTGCACAAATAATCGCGCTTCTTCCGTAAGTATCAGTGAATCGGCAAAAATTTTAGTTGCTTTATATAAAAAAATTTTATACATTATTTTTTATTTAAAATTGTAAAGCAAGAAAAATGAATTTACTTTGAAAGCCAGCCAAAATCCTTTTGATCCACGGATTTTTAAATAAATGCCTGCTCTCTTGTAATTGTTAAAGTATTTATTTGCTCTTTTGAAGTATAATGTTAAGTCTTTTTGATAAATTATTATATTGTTTATACATGTTTGATTTTCAGCCTAGTCTCTACCATGCAGTCGAATTTTTGCCTCGGGTGTGCTAGATCATATGCAATAAGTGAAGTGTTACAATCAATTTGAAGAAAATTTAACCTCCCGTTTTCTGCATAAATAGTTAAGGTAGGCCGCCTTCAAATTTGTATTCGACCAAAACAGATTACGTAAGTCTCGGCATTACTCGTCATAATGTTCATTTCGTTTTCAAATTTTTGTTAAATCCTGAGAAGTAAAATGCGAAATGTAATATAATAGCGTGACTTATACGTGCCTTGCGCTGTCGTACACTCATAGTAATTAAACTGTTAATATATAATTAGGCCTCAATTAGTAAAGCAATTTTTTAATATTCATAATTTGTTGGACTGATAGTGGCCAAATTCTATGTTAATATTTCATTTAATATGTGGCGCAAGGTCAAAGTAATCCACGTAATAATAGCAAATTGTACAATTTCCTTCTCTGGATTAAAGCAAAAAATTAAAAACCAAATAATCCTTATGATAAGTGATGGTGAGTCAATGCTGCGAGAAATTAAGCTATGCTTAGGACTTTGGTTCATATTACTAGTTTTAAAGAAATAACACCCCAAAATTTCTCATTCCCATAGTTAAAGAACACTTTTTGATAATATATTTTAGCGTCTTCGTGAATAGTTTCACCCCCCCCCCCTTTCTGGTAGTTTTAGGTCGATGTATGGCGACATTGTTTAAGGGCGTGGTCTACCGCAATTCTCATAATCATTATTTTATTTTTTTATTTGAACCAGATATTTTTTCCTTGTTTTAGACACAAAATGTGACTAAATTAGGCTCTTATGAAAAAATTTTCATGTCTCATAGTTTTCTCGTAATTGCTTGTGAAAGTCATATTTTGCATGTTTCCGTTTTAACGACTACACTAAAACCAACTGATACACCAAACTAAAAAAAAAAAGTAATAAATCACAGTGGATAAAGACATTGCAGGCTACAATGACATGCTCATAAAATTAAAGAATAAAAATTATTTGTATTAAAAAAATTTTTGAACTTTTTAGATTTTTTTTAGTTTCAGCATTTTTTTAAATTCAAATAATTTTTATTCTTTAATTTTATGAGCATGTCATTGTAGCCTGCAATGTCTTTATCCAGTGTGATTTTTTTGAGTTTGGTATATCAGTTGGTTTTAGTGTAGTCGTTAAAACGGAAACATGCAAAACATGACTTTAGCAAGCCATTACGTGAAAACTATGAGAGATAAAAAAATTTCATAAGAGTCGAATTTAGTCACATTTTGTGTCTTAAATAAGAAAAAAAATATCTGGTACAAATAAAAAATTAAAAAATGGTAATAAAAATTGCGGTAGACCGCGCCCTTAACCGTTTTTCATGCACTACTAACCTAGGCAGGGGAAAACTAATTATTTTTAAAATGAAAATTGTATATGTAGATTTTTATGTAACTGTATGCAAAGCAATGTATGTGTATATCGATAGATTTACGGTCGTGTTGGCGCAAACTTTCCAGTTTATAAAGTGAATAATTTTTTTCCTCGTCTTCAGAAAACTGTGTGTGAAATAATTTTTCTGAAAAGAAACTTTTAACGACTGTTAGATATCACAATGAAATATATTCTACGGACTATCAAAGCGATAATGTTAGAATTATTTTGCTAGTAAACATGGCTCTGTATATTATCTTGTCAGTAAATATGTGGGGTCCTATAATAGTATTATTGCAATTAATACCTTGCGTGCCACCGAGTAAGCCCACAAAATAACACAAATATTCTCATTTAGACTACATGAAAGTGTGCGTTTGACGGGAGAAAAATCAATCTGCTCACTTTTTAGGTGGTGTTTATATAAAATTTGCTTTATTACCGTTTTATACCATTTTTAAGTTGTAAGGTACGTCGATACACTAAGAAATACGCAACAAATTACTCTTTCATTATCAAAAGTAGCTTAAGTTACTTAAGCGGCATCGTTACCTATTATTTAATATTAAAAATTAAATGTCGAATTGCAACACTTCTACAAACAACCATTTATTGATATGGAGTGTATCAGAAGTGCAAACGAAAAGTATACAAACTTTCATAACATGTTAGTTTCCGGTATTGTTTCAACAAGAACAGCTTTTCCTCATCGCCCATAATCGCGCAAAGCCCACCCTAACCGTGTTTGCCTGGCAGTCTTCTATCTCGTGCCATCACTCCGAGAGCTGTACACAAGGGAGGCAAACTGGGCGACCTTGAGACGGGTGCAGCAGGCGACAATTTCCCCTCTCGCAGCCACAGCCCCACTACTGCGCGCCACATCGATTGCCTGAACGTCGACCACGCGAGGGAAGCACCTCCCGGACACAGGAAAATACGAAAATATGGTTTTTGGATTGAAGATTCTGAGAGTTTTAAAGCGACGACATATAGGGGTTTCTATACACCATTTTAATCAGCATGGTCTATTTTGTGCTTGCTACTTTTTCTTTTTTTGAAAGCATATACAGTTTAACGATAATTCCAGTGCAAAAAAACCAGAATTATGGGAATTTTTTAAGCTAAGTTAACATAAAAAATACAAATTGAAAAGTATTTCGCCTATATTAATTCTTTAACAATTTCGGGAAAAATTTGGGGTTTATATTTGCAATAGGAAGCTATCAATCTACAAAAATTACAAATGCTCTACAAATGTAGCTTCAAGACCATGCTGTATAGGGCTCTTAATACAGAGAAAGTTTTGTGCAAACGCGACGTACTTTTTGACGTCATTTTAACATATCACTAAACCAACTTCAGACAATGCGATTTAAACATGGATAATGAACCTCGAACAAACGGGATCGATGCAAAAAAAGGGTGAGAATGTGAAAACAGTTCTAACACTTGACAAAATCGAAGCTGTTCGAGGGGCTATGGTTAGAAGTTCACGCCGATCACCGAAACAACATGCTCTTCACATTGGAATAAGTGACGCATTTGTGAGAAGAATTCTCCATAAGGACCTTAACTTCCATCCTTACAAACTGCAAACTATGCAATCTCTTAATTCGGGTGACTATCAAAAAAGGATTGAATTTGGTGAAATTATGCTCAGAATGTTTGAAGAAAATAACATGCAAGTGAACAACATGTCCATGAGTGACGAGGCACATTTTCACCTGTCTGGTTTTGTCTATAAACAAAACTTACGGTACTGGGCCGAAGAAAACCCCTTTTTACTTCATGCAACGCCTCTTCATGCATAGAACGTTACAGTGTAGTGCGCAATTTCAGCCAGTGGAATCATCGGCCTATTTTTCTTAGAGGACGAGGTTGGTAACATGCTAACTGTTAATTCTCAACGTTACATTGACATAATTCACAACTTTGTCACTCCACAAATTGCCGGTTTTCCAGTCAATAATCAGACATTTTTCCAACAAGATCGTGTAAGAAGCCATACGGTAAGCATTTCAATGAATGCTGTCAATGTGTTGTTCCCGGGTCGTATAATTTGTCGTAATGGAGATATCCCGTGGCCCCCTTGGTCGTCCAATTGAAGTGCTTGCTACTTCTTCCTATGGGGATGCTTAAAAACAAGTGTTTCAAGATGATACACCCAGAACCACTCCAGCTCTCAAACAACAATTTGTGGACGAGATTGCGGCTGTACCCGTCAAAATGCTGCGAGAGGTAATGCGAAATTTCCATGCTAGACTCCAAGAATGCCTTAACTGCAATGGAAGACATTTGGTAGACGTAGTGTTCAAAAAGTAACTTTTCTTTGAATTGTATCCACAATGGCTATTCTTGTACTTTCAGTTAATTACTATGAAACAAGTAACATACTATGTTTTAAACAACCAATTCTATATTTTAATCATCCCGTTTCATTGATGGAACCTGTATTTACTTTATTTGTCCAATTTATTATGTGCTCAAATACAGTGTCCATACCAATCGTTGATTGTGTCCACTTCCGTGGCCAGAAATTTGTTCACATTTAGGATATTCTCCCTTTTCTACCTATCCCCCCACAATCTTGGAAAGGGTGGTACGGTACAAACAAAGACATGTTTGTTCCTCTTCAATTTAAGGTACCATACCACCTTTCGCAATTTTTTTTAAATTTATTTGCTTGGATGCCTTTCTGAAACACAACATATAATTATTTGTATTAAATTTATTGTTTTGTGAGTCTCATTAAAAAATTGTGATACAATTGTATGAGTAGCATTTTAGAAAACAAACTGCCACCATGAAATAAATCACATGCAGTAAGTACACTGGATAAAGGGGGGTGGGGATATTCAATATGTTTAAAAATATGTGAGAAATCTGAAGTTAGTTTTGGGAACTGTAATATGTTTCAACTCCAATATTTTGTATATAATCGTAAAGTTTTGATCGCAAGATTGTCATAATCTGTTTTTAATTTCAATTTGTATCACACTTTATATGGACATTTTTATTTTCGGTTGTGTTGCGGAAATTCCAATAAAATCTGTCGCATGGCCGGACTTACACCGAATGTACGATGTCCACACGAAGATTACAAAGTTCCCAAATCTTAATGCGCAAAAGAAAAATACTTACTGGGTGGTGAAAACTATACAGATGCCCAAATGGCCGCACACACACACGTGGAAGGTAATATATGTTGCAAAGAGAAAAAAGACCAAGGGTGCTACCCGTGCATGTTAAATTGCGTTAATACACATCTACATTTCTGCTGCCCTACGGTTACTTCATAAATTTTTAGACTACACAGACCGGAGTTACGCCCTAGCTGCATCCGGACATCCCGAGCACCGGGGAACAACTAATACAACCAAGCGGGTCGCTGCTGGCATCCCTCTGGCCTGACCTTCACTGCCGCGCTCCTGTTGACTACCCAATACATACACCACCCTCTAGAGACTAAACGAAACTCACGCCTTTGTTATTGAGCATCCTGCAAAACTAGTTGCGCAATACTTGCAATCAAGGACCTCTTGTTTGTTGCTACCAAGCCAACCGGCCATATCTGATTAAAGCTAAACTCTCAATGCACACCTGCCTATAAAACCAGTATGCTTTTTTCTCCCGTTCCCAAAGCAACACAACACACACATATATGCATAAAAACCTAAATGACTAACTTTGTTTCTAGTGTTGAACAATTACTACCAATATCTTTAAAATGAAGTGTGTATTACGAAAATAAAAAATATAATACAAAATTGAAATACAAAAAAAAAAAAATACACTTATCTCGTTCCCCTCAGAACATCAAAAACTTACGATATTACATCTCCTAAAGAAGATAAAAATAGATAACTATGTGCTTTATACCGTTACTTTTTTAAACTGAAGAAATTTTATTAAATTTAAAGGTCTATTTTAATTTATATTTTAAGTAAAAAATTCTTTTTAACGTAACGTCACTATACATGCGCTGTGAAACTTGGAAGGTGTACGCTTGAAGTCGAGTTTCAGCCTAAACTTTTATGTAGGTTTGACATGAGTCAAACTCGTTGCCAGCATGATAACACTGAGACTAAATACTCCCTATGTTAGCTTCTCCTCCCCATTCAGTATTCATAACAGTCCCTTGGCACTGAGTTTTGAAATTGTGGGCAAACTTAACACCCTCGTTTACACCTCACCACAGTTCAGTCCTTCCACTCGGCGGATGGTGGCAATTTGTTTCAATATTTCATTTACTTCACAGCTCTAACTTGCTAATTAGTAGTAAATACATCTTTTAGAGCATGGTATAGAGTATTTTTAACAACCATACATTTTAACTTTTTTTTCATTTTGCATACATTTTTTGTCTAATTTATACATTTTAGGGAGACCTGAGAAAGATTGTTAGATTGCTGTTATGAGATTGAACTGTAGTATGTAAAGGTGAAACTAAAGAGAAGTAGAATAAAATCTGAAGACAATTTTACATCACTAGGATAACTTAATGGTACCTGTGGCCAGTCCTGAGGTGCTGACATAGATTTATGAACACTTGAAGGGAGGAGGGTGGGCTTGTAACACACTGGTTGGAGTGTAGGGGATGCATACTGGGAGACTAGCAAGGAGTAGTCTACCTGTACTCTTGGGGCTTCGGTTTGTAGCAGGAGGTTGAGTGTAATGCATGTGTGTGGGACAGCAGTGGCGACGAAAAGCTCGACGAACTGTACAATATTATCATTGCAGGGACTTCTCAAGAAACATCAACCTCATCACTACCACCACCACCACTGCTGATTCGTCTACATCAGCGCACCTGTGAACATGAGTATGGGGAAACGATGGTTGGATTTATTGAGTCAGCTAAGTGACCTGCTGTCTTCTACAGGACTCCCTACAAAAAAGGCCAACAATAGAGCATCCTGTGATTGTCGTGGAACCTTTAATGCCTGTGGTGGAAGAGAGGAGGACGACGGTGACGAGAAGGCTCAGCCTTCCCTGATGGATAAGGTAAGAAACAAGACGACGACGGTGATGAGGAGATTGCTAGTTTATCATGCCTAATCTCAGAATGAATCCAGCATCAAGACATGAATTGGCCCCCATTTGGATATATGGAGGATCCTCGAAACAGCAAAGGTACATACCCTTCATTCTATTGAAGGGTCAGCATGAGAGAAGTCGTGTCCAGTGAGCTATATTACATCATCATGGCTGGAGCCTCAGCTTGTCAAATATTGTTGGTTTCACCACCACTACTTATAATTCGCATCTAAATGTGTTTCTCATGGGTAGCCTCTGAGGAGGGGGTAACATGTGTTGAAGAGTGAGCATGTATAAACTGGAGAGACAGATGTGTATGTAGTTCTGGGGCTGATGTCTAGCTATGTGCGGAGCTGCGTACATATGTTGATATGTTTACAGGGGTGTAGAGTTTTGTGTAGAGGGTGAGGTACATTTCCAATGCCTTCAGTGTATGTGCTTCTGGTGGTTGGAAGATATGGATGGGGAGATGATGATGATGATTGTGTATTATAATGTGTTCGGTTTTGAAATTAATATTTTTTTTTATGTATGACTTGTGCTTAAGGGCGGAATTTTTGTCTTGAGATATGAAATTTCTCTGGGGTTTCAGTACTGTATGTAAATTTTGTTTTGGTGATATATGACATGTATGTAGTTTGGTTGTATATTTTTTATTTGCTTTTACTCTTTGTCGTTGTGTTCTTAAGGTAAATATAATGGGTGGTATGTATGTTTATGCTAGGAGTACTGATGTGATGAATAAAATTATGGTTTATATAGTTGTCTCAGTGGTGTGGAGTAGTTAGCTCAGTTGTTAGATGACAATTTTGTTGGTCTCTTTATGTAGAATGTAGCTGTAGAAGTTGACTGCTACCCTGCTCTTGTGGATATGAAATGGTTTCTTACCTCCTTGAACTGTCTGATAATATTTCTGTAGTGAAAGTACAATAGATGGGTTGGTTGGTATGTTTCGTGATATTTAAGGTTTGAACTATATGACTGCGAGTTAGGTTGGTGTCTACTTGAATTATGGTTGTGAAATATGACCGAATGTTCCTAAATTATAGTTAATGCCAGGATCGCTTATGGTTTCTGAGGCATGTAAAGGCACGTTTAGGTGAAACTGATCTGGAAGGCTGAGTTGTGTTATGAATAGCATCTGAAATATAGCGATAGCTCGATTGGAATGGGGGTTTGATAATGTCTGTAAATGAATGAAAATTTACTATAACAGATTAAATAATAGTGCTGGTGTAGTGAAATTTTATGTAGAAAGAAGGGAACATTGATAATGAACTTCCTACGGTATGTTAAGTGTCTAACATGGCGTCGGGGTGGATTACATCTTGTCAAATTAAGTCAAGCTTGATGGTTTGCTTTAGGTAATGGTAGGCTGGAACTGGTTAGTTCAATGTGGGTCCTGTGACTTGAATGTTAATACAAAATAAGTGGAAGCGAAGAATACTTTAGTTACAGAATAAAATAAATGTGAATCCTGCTATGCAAGGTATGAAAATTATAAGTCATTTTAAAAGTCTGATGTGATAGATTGGAGAATAATAATTCTCTAAGTTCAATGTAGGATAGCTAAAAATTGTAAGTCGTACATGAGTAAAATTAATTAAACATAGTTTCCACACAATAAAACTAATGACAAATGAAATATGGTAGCCCTCAAGGAGGTCGGAACATGCAGAACTTGTGGATGGATGGTGTGAGGTATGCAGAGAGGGTGGAGCTATGCGTGGAGCATGAGAAGAATGAGGAGCAGATTGTGGAGTCATGTGTGGAGGATATGGAGATGTGAGGAGAGTGAGGAGGAGCATGAGGAGATATGTGGGGAGCATGAGGAGGAGCATGAGGAGATATGTGAGGAGCATGAGGAGACTTGTGCGGAGCGTGAGGAGAGTGTGCGGAGTCATGTACAGCTTAAGTAAATGGGTTCTGAGACATTTGCGGAGCATACGTAGTCTTGGGCGGAGCACGCATAGTCTTGTACGGAGCAGATTGCGGAACATGCAGAGAGTGTACGGAGCATTCTAAGGTTCTGGTCTTGATCTACATAATAAAAGGGAATACGGGAGACTTTCTGAATATGTTTACTGGAATGATGTTAATGAAATTGTACACAGATTGCATCTACTAGTTGCTTCTCAGCAGGCTGGAAATAATTCATATACAAATGAAATATCTAGCATCATCGAAGAATTGCGTGAAGATGGATACATAGAAATAGACACCAAAAGACTGCTAGCGAGCTTCACAAGCCTGCAAGGTGAAACTGGCCTTGAAGTATATAGTTCGGGTGTTTGCTTTGAAGGACTTGAATCAAGCAGACTCAGTTGAAATGATTTCTTATGCTTGCAAGCATAAAGTTTACTACAAGTACATTCTGGCTGTTCTTGACTGCTACATTAAACATTTGCTGGCTGTGACCATAAAAACTAAAGAGTAGTAGGGATATAACAAATGCGATAGATATTGTTTTGCAAGATAAAGGCTCATGCACGAACCTTCATATGGACCTAGGTAAGAATTTCTACAATTCATCGTTTCTATCACTGATGGCAAAACATAAAATAAAACCATTATTCATCCCACAGTGGTCTTAAGGCTAGTATCGTGGAATGCTTTAATCGTACTTTGAAGAAGGAAATGTGGAAAAAATTTTCAGCACAAAGAAGCTACAAGTGGTTGGATATATTACCCAAGCTTGTGTCAAAAATAATCATAAAGTACATGGGACCACGAACATGAAGCCTGCGGATGACAAAGACATCTCATTACTGCACACTGTTTATAAAAATGAGAAGAAACTGGACCTGCACAAGCCTAAAGCGACGGTTGGAGATTATGTAAGGATATCGTGAGTGAAGGAAACATACTAAATGCTACACACCGAACTGGAGCACTGAAATATTTAAAGTGGTCAAGATTCGCCACTGCGAACCAAGGACCTACTACCTAGAATATGCGGAAGGCAAGGCTATTAGAGAAGGTTTCTACAGCGAAGAAATTCAAGTTACCAAGTATCCAAACATGTATTTGGTCGAGAAGGTATTGAAGAAGAAAGTTAATAAGGTTCTTGTGTGATGGCTGGTGTTCGATGCAAGCCACGACAGTTGGATTTGTCAATCAGATATTATGTATAAATAAATCGAATTGTGTATGAAGGAATAAATAAATATATTTGTTCAAAACTGAATTTTTGTGTTATTATTTATTAGCAAATGTTCTTTTAGTGGTAATGGTATAAAACTGCTACTTGTGTGCCTGAAAGGCAGTCTGTGATGATTGCGCACATGTACTCTGAGCGTGTTGGAACTCGCGGCGATTAGCTGGTCGGGGGGTGGGGGGTAAGGTGTGCTGTTTCGTAATTTCTCCCCTCGCGAGGAGCGGGGCTGTCCCATGTGCGGCCGCAGACCTGGTTGAGCCATGTTCCGTGCACGTAGAGACCTGTCCGACGTGCGAAGAGAGGATGTGTACAGGGAGGCTAGCGGATGTTTACACCTCTGCCAGTTTATATTGTCTTGTCGAGAGAGAAGGAAGTGTTCCGTGTCTTGCTAGAGGAAGACATCGAAGCATTTGATGTTATAATTCAACTTATAAGGAGGCATGTACTCCAGCACCACCACTCATTCTTATTGGGTGCGACCGAAATAGGTCGTCACTTCGTAGATCGGCTACACCAGTGCATCGATCTCTACCATTTATGTGGAGCGATGAAGAGGATAATGCTGCAGGGTTACCATGACGGTTGTCTCCAAGGTCAAAGTTCTGCCCCTTGTGGATGAAGGCAGTGAGTATGCTCTGTGTTCAACAATGGGTTCATCCATTGTGTGAACCAAGGACCTGGACGAAGTGTACAATGATAGTGAGCAGGAAGAGGAGGCGGAAGATGAGGATGCTGGGGAGGAAGTGTGGTGAGAGCTCCATGCGCTGCGAGCCCAGGTTCGGGGCCAGCATGAGGAAATCCTGGAGCTGCAGCACCAGCTACAGGCTAAGCACGTCATGGCGGAGATCCTCCACACCGCCACTGCTCGCTTCCAGGAGTAAATTCTTCTCCGGACATTAGTGGGGCGAGGACCTGCCTAGTCGTCTCAGGAATGATAGTGTACTGTGTATATAGTGTTTTTTGTGTTGTGTATATAGTGTTTTTTGTGTTGTGTATATAGTGTTTTTAGTTTTTAAATAAATTAGATTTTTTAAAACTTACAGTGCATGTGTTAAGAGACATTGTTTAATATGCCTGTCATAACATGCCACACTATTACATTATAATTCATTACTAAAAATGGTCTTAAAATATGCAATAATTGAGAATGAATATCATGATGTCGGTGATACAGCAACAAAGTATTATACTGCTTAGAGGTAAGCATAAAAAAATATTAGTGATGTTAGGGGCGAGAGTCCTGTCTATTGTACATTCCATGTCGTCCTTTAACACTTATGCCGTCTGGTGGAGACAAAAGCAAGTGAGTAAATAGGAAAGAAAGATGGCTGCCGACTACGACACCCCCTACATACCCTGTTTTAACCCAAAATGTCATTACAAAAAGTGTGTACTATGTTATATGCAACTAAACACTGTACTACAAACCCAAGTTTAAAACAATAAGGACTTAAAGGACTATTTAAAAACTATACAAACCCTGCATTTTTTTGTTACTTGTAAAGAGATGACTAAAAAAAATTATGTAAAAATTTACACCATTCCCCAGTACAGGCTAATTCGGTATAAACTAACTCTCACCAATATATCATTCGTGCCTAAAAGCACGACCACCCTGTCATGGAGACGGCCACTGTACTCCAGCCGTTTAAACTGGTTGCAGGCTGCTTCTGTGCAATGACTGCCAACATAGCTGCCTACCTTGTTTACGAACCTGCCTGAATTTTTTTTTACAAGACTATGTTTAAGATAACTTTATTATAAACAAGATATAAACTGCACTGTTAAATTGCATATTTGGTTTAATTTTGTTAGATATTCAACCAAGCCCTTAAACTGGCCAAATATGAAATTTATTTTGGATTTGTAAAGTAATAAATGCTTCTGTGGGGAACTGTATTAAACCTCATGTGTGTCTTCTATCAACACATACTGACCTGAGTGTATAAATTTTTTTTCTGTTATATATGTAAGAAAGAGAGTTTATTTGGAAATCAGCCATGCAGTTCGCAAGTTTTGCACAACACCCAACATTTAATGTTTGAAGGGTCCCCTTTTCCAAATCAATCACTGTTTGGGATATTTCAGTATAAATTCCCCCCACATCCCTTACAAATTTTTTTTTTTTTGGTGAATTAAAAAATTAACAGTAAAATTAAAAACCTGGCTTTAAATTTGCATGACCGAAAACTTTTCGATAGCATTACTATTTGAAAATACACTTTGGGAAGTGCCAAAATTGCTATATTTGGTAATTTAGGTACAATAACCTGAATGAAGTTTACAAACAGTACATACATAATTACTCACGGATATTATTTCACAAAGCGAAGTTTAAAGTAAATAAGAATAAGTAGACCTTCTCATTTTATACCAGCCAAAGTATTGGCTTTACAGACAAAGGTCATTAAGAAAACATGTTTCTACGGTGGTGAGAAGTAGTGATGCGAATAGTATGATTTGGTATGTCAGGGGACAAGTGGGTTGTGGGTGTGGTGCCTGCGGTGCCATCTTGGATGACGTCATCGCCGCCATCTTGTTTCCGGTAACGATCTTGTTTCTGGTAGCCAACTTGGATTACGTCACTTTCAAAATTTTCCGAAATTTCCCAAAATTAAAAAATTTCCAAAAAATTCTAAAAATTATTTTGATTCAGGTCACCATCTTGGATTTTCATTTTCTCCTGTTCTCTCATTCATCAACTCCCCAGCCACAACCCTCATATCTCATTCCTCCTGCTCTCTCATTCCACTCGTAATTTTTTCTGCTCTCTCATTCTACCCAATTGTCTGCCGTAGGCAGCCATATTGTTTGTTATTTACCTGCCAATTTCCACAGTCATTTGTTTATATGTTCTAGAGCCCACCATATTAATTTTTAAAAAAATTCTTCCGCCAAAAAATAATCGACTTGAACCACTCCTTCGATTAATCGATTAATGTATTTTGTTCTAGGAATACCCACCAGGGGTTTAAGCCACCATGTTGGTTTCTTATTTAATCACTTGATTCGACTCCACCATGTCTTTAAGGATTAATAGTGTATGCTATATAATATGGACTCTCACCCCTATCACCAATATTTTTTATGCATGTCTCCAGACATCTAGATTGACAAGTCTTGACTTTGTCGCTGTATCACTATCATAATTTATAATTATTTCATTATTAAAAACCTTTTACAATAATTCATTATAATGTAATTGTGTGGAATGTAAATACTAATTAAGTGTACAAGGGACTGTTGCATCTGATGATCTTTAAGAAAAGTTATGAAAGGTGAATAATGTCTCTCACCACACACACTCTAAAAGTTTTAAATAATCATATTTATTAATACTATTTTACACACAATAAAACAATATATACAATATTTACACTATATACACAGAACACAATTTACAACTCTGGAGGCGGCAGGGCAGGTCCTCGCTCCACAAGCATCCTGAGGAGGAAGAAGACTTCCTCCTGGAAGCGGACGGTGGTGGGGATCTGCCACGGCATGTTGGGCTTCTAGTCGGAGCCGCAGGTCCAGGATCTCCTCTTGCTGGTCCCGAACCTGGGTCCGCAGCCCAACAAGCTCCTGCCACACCTCCTCTCCCACGTTGTTGTCCTCTTCCTCCTGCTCCTCCACCCCAGCATCCCCGTTGCCTTAGTCATTATCACCGTCCTCCTCATCTTCATCGGTCTCGTAATCGTCATCGTCTTCCTCGTCCTTTACATCGTGCACCATAGGCACCACCGCCATTACGAGTCGCCCTGTTGAGGGCTCCCGTTTTGGAGCAGACCCGGCAGAATCGGAGGACCGCTTGGTCGTCCCAAACACTCCAACGAACTGTACCTCATCTTCGGGCAGGTCAGGGTTCCGCTGCAGACGAATAAGTGGTGGGGTTGGTGGTGGGTCCGTCGGGCAGGCAGACCCCCCTGCTACAACGACATTGTACATCTCGTCCAACACCTCGTCGTCCTCGCTTTCCCAAACATATGTCTTACTCATCATCTTAACATAAACTGAAGCCTCAAGTACTCGGAAGACTTCCAGGCACACATCCCCTCCCCTCTAGCCAATGTATTGCAATACTACCCTACCCCTCCCTTCATGCAGTCAGAATCTACGTCACCAGTCTTGGGGATGGCCCAGGCGCCGGTAAGTCGACTAGCTAATGTGCTGGTCCCAACTGGCGCGCGAGAAACTGCCTATAGTTTCGGAGCATGAGTCAAGAACGCACAGAAGTCGCGCGCGCGCTCGTCTAAACCTGCCCGCGAAGGCGAGATGGCGAAACTGCGCGCCTTACTGCGACCAGCTAATCGCCTCGAGTTTCAATTTGTTCAAAGGGCATATGTGTAGTAATCACGAGCTCTCTCCAGGCACTCTCAGTACAACATTTCGTACCATTACCATTAAAAGAACATTTGCTA
Source organism: Medauroidea extradentata (assembly GCA_003012365.1). Lineage (NCBI taxonomy): Eukaryota > Metazoa > Arthropoda > Insecta > Phasmatodea > Phasmatidae > Medauroidea > Medauroidea extradentata. Next base: position 19,240 of record PNEQ01015275.1, read on the forward strand.
AATAATAACACAATTCAGATTTTAAAAAAATGTATTTATTTATTCCTTCATACATGAGAATTCACATTACTTACATGTAATGTCTGATTGACGAATCCAACTATCATGGCTTGCATCGAACCCAAGCCACCACACCAGCATTTCATTTCCCTTCTTCAAAACCTTTTCTACTAAATACATGTTTAGATACTCTGTAACTTGAATTTCTTCACTCTAGAAACCTCCTCGAATAGCCTTGCCTTCCAAGTATTCTAGATAGTCGGTCCTTGGTTCGTAGTGTCGAATCTTGACCACTTTAAATATTTCAGTGCTCCAGTTGGGGGTATAGCCTTTAGTAAATGTTCCCTTCATTCGCGATATCCTTACATAGTCTCCAACATTTGCTTTAGGTTTGTGCAGGTCAAGTTTCTTCTCATTTTTGTTAACATTTTGTAGTAAAGAGTTGTCCTTGATATCAACAGGCTTCATGTTTGTGGTCCAATGTACTTTATGATTATATTTTGACACTGGCTTGGGAAATATATCCATCCACTTGTAGCTTCCCTGTGCTGAAAACTGTTTCTACATTTCATTCTTCAAAGTACGATTAAACCTTTCCACGATACTGGCCTTAAGACCACTGTAGGTTGAATAGTGGTTAATTTTATGTCTTGTCATCAGTGCTCGAAATGAAGAATTGTAGAATTCTTTACCGAGGTCAGTATGTAGATTCTGGACTGGACCTTTATCTTGCAAAACAATGTTCATTGCATTAGCCACATCTCTACCACTCTTACTTTTTACAGGCACAGCCCATGCATATTTACTGTAGCAGTCAATAACAGTCAGCATGTACTTGTGGTCTTTATTCTTGCCAGCATAAGGAATCATTTCAACCAAGTCTGCTTGATAGAAGTCCTTCAAACCAAACACTTGTACTTTACGTCGACGATAATTTCGTCTGGCGGGCTTGTGCAGCTCCCCAGCGATGTTTAGACTACTCATTCTATGTATCTGTCTTCACGCAATTCTTCGATGATGCTAGATATTTCATTTGTATGTGAATTATTTCTAGCCTGCTGAGAAGCAACTAGTAGACACAATCTGTCTACAATTTCATTAACATCATTCCAGTAAACATATTCTGAAGGTTTCCCATCTTCTATTTTCTTATGTAGTTCGAGACCAGATCCTGTTGTAGCTCCTACATCAGGGAACAGCTGAGAAATAATGTTGAATTTTGGGTGTGTTTCATCCTTATATTCATTGCTGCTAGAATCGGTATTCTTCAAATGAGCACTTGTAAGTTTCAAAAGTCGTTTATACTGTTGCACAGCACTGTGCGAATATGTACCAGGATTCTGTTTAAACAGTAACTCATACAGTCCAGGAGCTGGCTTGATTATTACAGAGTCTTCTTTTACTCCATTCCTAGGTAAGAATAAAATTTGCTTGTTTCCCAAGATATATTTTTTATGTTGCTTGTATACTCCATATGTCCTATCTTTGGACTGTGAGTTTATCAAGTAATCATGAGGCGTTGTGTTTTGTTCCTTTTTCTGTTTCCACTCGAAGAGAGGCAAATCATCTTCATCAACTTCTTGTGTAGGTTTCTTGCGTTTCACTATAGTTTAAGGTTCTTCTTCCTTCTTCACTGTCACAGGTGGAGGTGGTTTCGTCTTCAAACTGTCTAGTCTGTCTGTTATAGGTTTGTAAGCTTCTTCATTAATCATATTCTGTTGCATTCTAGCACGTTGAGCAGTCAAGTACTTTGCATGAATACTTTTAATCACGGCATGTAAGTCACCGACAATGTACTACTCACTTAGAATGGCATCACAGAGTATTTATATGCTGGTCTTCTTAGGTGGTGGTCTAGAGCTTGGTTTTTTCCCCCCTTCAAAAACTATAACTGAAGGCAGGTTAGATGCGCATTTTAGCATGTATGCAATATTTTTAATTGAAGCTTCAAGTTTAGTAAAGCACTGCATTACCTCATCCAGGACTTGGTCTTCACCACAAGTTTCATTTATCAGTCCTTCTAATGCATTAAGTTTCCTGTCCAGTAATGTCCCCGTATCAATGGGGATAACATTGAGTTTATCATTCATGTCATTTATCATACTTGCAATATCATTATTTGTTCTGTCTAGCACATTTTGTATTAAACGAATCAAATCACCATGAAGTGTGTGAATATAAGCCTTGTTAACAGCATCTCCATCTTCTCTCGGACTTGAAATATTTTTAAGTCTCTTTCCTTCTGCACTGCAGTTCCCATCATCGGTAGACACACTACACAACTTTCCATTTTACGTTTCAGGCCATCATGACCAAACTTTGAAATTATGTAGCTCATTTCTCTCTAATGAAGGCTTATGAACTGATCGAATCCACATCGATACCTTCCTTTAAGTAAGGGAAAGTCTTTGGCTATTACAAGAAATCCATAAGGATCATTCCAACAAAATGCACACAACTCTTTGAATTTATCAAAAGTCATATCTGTATTAACATGATCAGAGTAAACATGTCCCAAGTTCAAGTCATCCATGCGAAACAATACCAATAGGTTGGTATTATCTCTCAATAACTGCTTGGGTATACGTGAATAAGTCTGACAAAGGTAAAAGGAATCTACTGACATGTGTCTCCCCATACAAAAGTATTCTTGAATACAATACTGTTTCTTACAAACTACATCATCGAACACAAACACAGAGATTTGTAGAGCATCGCTTGGTGGTACCACGGATTCTCTGTCGCTGAATGGAAAATACCCGTGTCCATCCACGTAACTTAGATTTTTTCCAAGTCGCTGATACTTTGGTTGATGCAATGATTTCGAGTATAGGGACACATTCTCGAACCGGAGACCATTAGGCTCCTCCAGCAAGCTTAACAACACATATCTTGCCACAGTTTGATGGCCCTGATATGATGCAACGGACAGTATTGGGTAGGATGGGACCATGTCTGGATTCGTGAGAGGTGACTTCATCTTCTGTAGTAATATGTATAGGCAGACTAACTTCTTGCTTGTCGATATGTATTTTACCACCACCAACTTGCGGTGCTAATTGAGAAGCAGATTGCGGAGAATGTGGGGCATATTGCGGAGACTGTGGGGCAAATTGCGGAGACGTGTGCGGAGCATGCTGAGACACAGCGGAGGATGAGGAGCATGTGCAGAGTCATGCACGGCATAAGTATATGGGTTCTGAGATATGTGAGGAGCAGGCTAATCTGTGTGCGGAGAACGCATAGTTGTGTGACGAGCGAGTTGCGGAGAATGCGGAGCGTGCATAGTGGCGTGAGGAGCAAGTTGCGGAGTGTGCATAGTGGTGTGAGGAGCAAGTTGCGGAGCGTGCATAGTTGTATGAGAAGCGAGTTGCAGATCATGCATAGAATCAGTACCAAAATCTTGGAATGTCTCTTCAAAATATCATTCCTGGTAAACTGTTGTTGGTAGACTTCACATAGAAATTTCTTTCTTGAAGTCTTTATCCTGCGTGTAGTTTTTTCATGCCGTAGCATATTACGCATGGCTGAAAATACTTCACAGAAGTGACAGCGGAGGTGCATAATTAATGTCCATACTGTTCAAAAGCTAGAATGATACTGAATGAAATATATAAAAAGAGGTCCCTTAATATTTTTAACTCAGGTTATCGTGATGCCTCGTAAGAGTAAGGTAAAGAGGTGGAAGAGGATTAGTGAATACACTTATAAATAGTTTACCCTTCGAAGCACATATTCCAGGGTACCAGTTCTACGGGCCAGGAACTAAGCTAAAGAAGAGACTGGAGTTTGGTGATATCGGAGTTAACGATTTGGACGAGGTGTGCAAGAAGCACGACATAGCTTATGCTAATAGTAATAAGCTAGAAGATAGACACAGTGCTGACTCTTTTATTGCTGACAAGGCAAAGAAGATCGCTAAATATAAAGATTCAAAGTTTGGTGAAAGAGTAGCTGCTTGGGGAGTATCCAAGATCATGAAGACTTAAGTCAAGCGAGGAATGGGTTTGCGAATAAAGGGTAGCCCATCCACTCCTACAAACACTCGAATTAAATCTAAGCAGTCTAATAAAAATATAGTCAGAAGAAAAAGAAGACAAGAAAGAATAAGAAAGCAAGCAAGATACAAGGAGGCTTCCTGCCTCTACTCCTGCCTGGCTTGGCAGCACTAGGAGGTCTGATTGGTGGAGTTAGCGGTATTGCCAGAGCAGTGAATACATCGAAAAACCAAGGCAAGCATTTGTATGAACTTCAACGCCACAACAAGCAAATGGAAGCTATTGCACTAGGGTCAAAAACGGGAAAGGCCTTTACCTAAGACCTTATCCTGTGGGTGGGGGATGTCTGAAAAAAAGAACCAGAAATAGAAGTAAGCAATCCTAAAGTACTATAAAATAGTAACACCCAATCGACCACTTACAAACTTATATATAATAAAGTTTGCTAGAAAATTACATATACCTAATTTCAGGGGTGTGTACATGAGATACAAATTACCATCAAAACCAAGATGCAATGAATGTGGAATTATAAATTTAGATTCGGCTACTGGCCAAGGAACTCGCTGGGTTGCTTACCAAAAATATGGAAACAATGTTGATTACTACGACAACCTTCGCCCGCCAATAGAAGTACGCAAGTATTTTAAGGGATTGGAACTAAGTTATAGTTACTTTAACGAGCAATTTAGGACATGACTGGAATAAGGACACATAAAGGAAAATGGCATTTTGAGTAATTGAGTCTTAATGTTTACAAAACACACCACAGTGTGGTGATACAAACCTGCAATGTGTAAAATGTTTTGTATATATGAGTTTTGTAAACTGTAAAAATAACCTAACTGATTTTTCTACAAAAGAAAACCTACAAATTGCTAGGATAGTGAAGCACGATATGTGCTCTTAATGTGTAAAACAGTTAATTACGGAAATAAAGATGTAAGATAAGGCATAAACACTAACACAACCAACTCAATGTTTTGTATAAAACATAAAACAAGTACAAGACTATGAAAGACCAATAATGCATTAAATGCAATAGTAGATACATGCATATATTGTTATATTTAACCAATTGGTACCTCTGA
>PNEQ01015275.1:24428-75574 GCA_003012365.1 Medauroidea extradentata
GAGAACACTTGTAGAACAGTTGGAGAACACTTGTAGAACAGTTGGAGAACACTTGTAGAACAGTTGGAGAACACTTGTAGAACAGTTGGAGAACACTTGTAGAACAGTTGGAGAACACTTGTAGAACAGTTGGAGAACACTTGTAGAACAGTTGGAGAACACTTGTAGAACAGTTGGAGAACACTTGTAGAACAGTTGGAGAACACTTGGAGATCACATCACTATTTACAAAACAACCTAAATGTGTTTGGACCCTATATCATGGTGTCATTGGCCTAGTTTTAACTGTAGAAAGCATTGGACATAAAGTCTGTACTTCAAACATCAGCATTTATTGCCACTCATTGTCACTCAGAGGTACAGCATCATTTTCGTCACTAAGAAACTCGTCAGCTTTGTCACTGGTGTTACCGAGGAACTCATCAATCCAAATCTGGCTGTCTACATCAATGAAAACGAATAGCTGCCTGACATCTTTTATCTTTGCTGCTGTTACTTTACCAGGAGGTGCAGGTGGAGGCTGAAGTGCCTTCAGTATTTCAAGAGATGTAATCCGAAGAAATCTTGAAAGATGGAAAATAGCATTATACGTTTGTGATGTAAGTAATACACCATCAGGTCTATATTTCATTTGAACAAATGACTATTTTGAAGGCAGTGGTTTTGGATTGAGGGTTCTTGAAACAGTATTCACTTAACAGTGTACTCCAGTCTTTGATAACACTACAATCAAAGAGAACTTCAAAAGGGTTAGTTTTCCTGCAAAGCACCATTGCCTCTAAATAAGGCTTGGCTGTGGTAATGATAGCCTTCTTTATGAAACCCTTAAAAAGGCCAAAATTTTTATCACATTGAGAGTAAGAATGTCCTCTTACAGGGAACAGGTACAAAATACCAAGTTTGAAAACCCTGGCAAGCCAAGTACAGAAAGCACTTATTGTTTTGTTTTTGTTCTGACCACCAGCATTATCTGACAGAAAGATGATTTCTGTTGTTTCAGGATAATCAACCAACTTCTTCTGGAAACAGTAATGTATAGAAAATGCCACAGAATGTGCATCTTTTTTGGCTTGTGACTCGACAAAACAATATAAGAACGATGAACCATCATTGTGAACATGCACATTAAACATGTACAACCAGAGAAGTCGTTTATAAAACTGGCTAGTGACATTAAGTTTTGGTATTGGCACATTTTGTCCATAGTCAAACTCAAAAACCAAACATGTTTTATTTGATTGAGCCTTGTCCAGCATAGTTTTCTTCATATTATTGTATTTCACAAGTTTTTTCTTATGAAGTAAGTATTCCAGTTTGCAGCTATCTTCTGGGTCTGCTACCAACTTCATTTCACATTTAGTGCATAGGCCACAGGCATCGGTTTGTGGACGTCGAAAGGAAAAGTTCGTTTTCTGACAGAAATACTTGAAATATGTAGAATACTTCATTTTTAATGAGCTGTTAGTCTTCTGCTTGAAGTAATCAGCAAACATGATGCAAAGGATTCTCACGTTTAAACCAGGGTCATCAAAATACAACTTGTTGGTGTATCTACACAGTAGTGACTTTTTTGTGTGGCAATGCCTGCAGATGCTCGTGAAGCATCTTCCAAATAGATTCGTCTTCTTACCTCAAAGGACTGTCGAGACAAAATCTTTTGCTGAATTACCCGAACCCCGTTTCATTTTTATGTGTAACAACTTATATAAAAAGTTCAAGCACACTTGTTTCTCCTCGCCTACAGACAGATTTCACATTGTAACTCCAGATATGTTCACATCCTTATTTCGGATGCTTAACCTCACTCTTAGGATGTGAATGTTTCATGCAGCTTAAGAGATAGACATCTTGAACTTCTTTCACTGACATTCCATAAAACATATTAAATATTTCTTGTTGGCTACAACATGCAATGTTGTTCCAACATTGTTTTTTACAACATTCATTTACCTTTTGAAAGGAAACAGCTCCAACAGGTTTCTTCGACGCAGACACATACAACTGACCACTTACACGAGCACATTTTGCTTTCTCTTTTTTCCACTTCCATTTGCTTATCGCCCATTTACCACCAGTCTGTACAGATGTGAATGCACTATTAGAGCTCATTTTTAAAAAAAAAAACAAGAATACATTAAACATACGTAAAAGCATTGTCAGTTCTAATATGTAAACAGTAGAACTAATACAACATCACACACTATAGACAGACAATGAATGAACGAGTTGGTCAACACTTATGTCCAAGATAATTGAGACCATAGATATATACCTTATGTGTCAGAGAGAATGCTAACATAATGGAATAAAACACTCTAATATTGTAAAATAAATTGAATGTTTATTTATGCAAACTAAACAATATTTACACAAAAAGGGCACATAATGACAGGAAATAAGTTTTGTTTCATATTGCTCTATCTCGGTGGTTGTTTACTACAATTACATGAATGTTTGAGAGTATAGCCAGAAAACTATGGCGGATATATTAAAATGTTTTATACCAAAAGAGCACATACGCCTATGTGCCCTTATTCCAGCTATGTCCTCAATTACCTAGTCAATGAAACTGTGGCCATTTATGTCTTCAGTTCTTAATAAGTGATTAATAAATGTTTGGCACAAGCAGTACTATGAATCAGTCATGTCTGTAACGTTGATCTTGATGGGCAAGAGCTCACAGCTACGCTCTGTGCATTTCCCTGCTCTGAATTTAAAAGGTTCGTGGTCAGTGGCACTGATAGATTTCCAAACTTACTTTTCAGTACCTAATGTGGATAGTTCAAACTGTAAATTTCGATATGTAAAAAATGACATCACTGAAGAGGTTACTCTACCAACAGGATCATATGAGATTGAAGATATTGCAGCATACATCAAGCAAGCATTAGGTCCTAATGTAACTTTTGTTTTGTGAGGAAATCCAAACACTCTAAAAAGCGAAATTTAATGCAGCCAAGATATTGACTTTACCAAGAAAGATACTCCAGCATCCAAGCTGGGATTCGAACACAATGTGTATGAGAGCGGAAAAATACACCAGTCAACACTGCCTGTTAGCATTTTGCCGGTGAATGTTATAAGAGTAAACTGCAATCTTGTAACAGGCTCATATCTAAACGGTAAACCGAATCATACACTTCACCAGTTTTCAGCGACTGTTCCACCTGGATTCAAACTGGTAGAAGTTCCGAAAAATCTAATTTATGCACCAATCATAGAAAAGTATGCGCAGGAAGTTATTGTTCGTATAGTCGACCGGGATGATAAACTAATTAATTTCAGAAACGAAGAAATTACATTGCGCTTGCACTTAAAGAAAGATGGGTCTGAGTTTTAGGAAAAAGATTATAAAAACAAGTCTCTCCACCAAGCCAAAGGTCAGTTTGTCACCAGCAACCAGCGTGTTAACATGTGAAAATATTTGTAACCTAGACTCTTCACGAACACAAGTCAAGAAGAATGGAAGCGGAAATACTGAATGTGGACGAGCCCGTTAGTTACGAGGATTCTATAACAAAGACTGAATTCCATGCATACTCTCCATACCTACCCGGACCATATCAGCTGTCGTCCGAGGTTCGAATACCGGTGCAAAACCAGGACATTTATACTCTGCCACGCAACTCATACTTGAGATTCAGAGGCATTATAACAAAGGCTGGAAATGCTATACCTGCAACCACGAATATAATTAGAAATGTGGACTTCACATGATTAATAAAATTGCTTATTAACTGAATGGTGTAGATGTTGATCAGACACGAGATGTAGGTATTACTGCTACTGTGAAGAACTACCTGTCTCTAACACACATCCAACTACCCGCAGCCAAAATGGCTGGATTGGGAATCGAACCAAATTATAAAGTTCCTGTGTACGAAGGCGGAAGATTTTAAATTTGTGTACGTCTTTCCTCACTGCTAGGATTCGCCGAAGATTACAAGCATATGATAGTGAATTCTAAACAAGAGTTGGTCATACTTTTAGCCAATACTCGGACAAATGCTTTACTGGATACTGCGGACAACCCGGAGGCCACAACACACTCTATACAATCGATAGAGTGGCTGCTGCCACATGTTCAAATAAAAATGGAGGAGAGAATAAAACTACTCAAGGTTGTCGAGAAAGGAAGGAATATAGATGTAGCTTTCCGCTCATGGAGTTTGGAAACTTGTCCGGCCCTTACTCAGTCTCAAAATGTAAATTGGAATGTGAAATCATCATTTGCAACAGAAAAACCACGCTACATAATTCTAGCATTCCAGACCGGAAGACAGAATACCACAAGTGCAGATCGCTCAAAGTTTGATTACATCAATATAAAGAATGCTAAAGTTTATTTAAACTGTGAAAGTTTTCCGTACGTGGACCTGAACGCGAATTTCCGATATGGCATTTTCATGTTGGCATACCAAATGTTTGCTGATTTTCAGAAATCATACTATGGACACGAAGCATCGACCACACTCGAACCAGAAGAGTTTATGAGCAGTGCCCCACTCCTTGTATTTGATGTAAGTAAACAAGACAATCGTATAAACACCGGAGTAATTGATTGTCGCATTAAAATGACTGCAGCGGGAATACACCTGCTGGCACACCGACCTACGCTCTTATTATCCACGACCGTTTGGCAACATATAATGCAAGAGATAAAGTGGTGAAAATACTAACTTAAGCTCAGTTTGATCTTGGATGCCACCATGTATGCAAGCATCCAGGGCTTCCAGTCTGAACTCGGATATATTCTTAAAGAGGTTAGCATAGCATACCATGATGGAAAAGTGACAACGCATAGCTACTTGCCACAATTTCACTGGAAATTGTTGGATAAGAAAAGTAAACGCACCAATAGATGGCTTACAAAAAATTATCATGGACTACACTGGGAAGACGGATATGAGGATTATGAAAAAATTAATGATGTTTTAACTGAAATTATAGAGAATGGAGAAGTTGTATTTGTTGCTGGGTGGAGCAGAAAAAATGGCTAAACATGTATTGTAATGAAAATGTTAATTTTATCGAATTGTAAACTATGTACGAGTGCCTGTCTCTTTGCTACTTGAACGCAAAGTTCGACAAGCCTGAACACGCCTGCGAGTCACGTGAGCAGGACAGGACCTGTTCGCGTCTGTACGTGCTATTGTTACGGCTGTGGCGGTTGGGAACCCCAGTAACGTGTGCTAGCGTGACAGAGTAGGTAGTATATAGCAGGTCCGGACAGGAGGCCGCTCAGTCTGTCGCAACCGCTTGGTCAATTTACTTCATTATCCACAGCACGCAGCAGTGGCGGAGGGGTGGAGCAGGGGAGGAGAGGCCGGGCAGGCAGATGAATGTGGGGGAGGAGGTGCGGCGGGAACTCATCACGCTGTGGGCCTGTGCAGACCTGTAATGGACACTGTCACTGCTTGCAAAGTCATCGCCTTGGTTGCATCACAGGTGTAACTCGCCTCGGACATGCGTGGGCCTGTTCAAACCTGAGCTTGATATGTTGGCCGAGATGATTCCGAGACCTTGGCTGGCCAGCCAATAGCAACACAGGATTCTTAAACATGGCCATGTATGGAGTGAGTTACTTTATCCCCCACCACCACATCTACCCTCTCCACCGACACCACTGCCACATGCTCATAAAACGTACTGCGAGGCCTGGTTTCCACAGTCTTTGTTCATCGCTTGTCGATCGATCATCGTGTGCTTCGCAGCTTTGAAGAGTTATTTTCGCTTTAGTCTTCAAGATACTTAGTTTTTTAGTTAAGTTTATAGTTAGTTCAGGATTTTATAGTTAGGTTTGTAGTTATTTCCTCAAGATTTACTGTTAGTTAGGTTTGTAGTTATTTCCTCAAGATTTAGTGTTAGGTTTATAGTTATTACTTCAAGATTTAGTGTTAGTCATTTTTGTAGTTGTTACTTCAAGATTTACTGTTAGTTAGGTATATTGTTCGTGATTTTTATTGGTTAGGTTAATAGTAAGGTTTATTCTTCAGTATTATTGTAGTTACTCCTTCGTTGCTAGTGTCTTCAATTTTCATTCAATTAGTTGTTAGTGTCTTCGTTGCTCATTTCTCTCATATTAAGTCTAATTTTTGTTCATATTTATTATTTTCCTAACTACTTTTCCTTTTTCATCCAATAATGGAGAACACTGTTGACACTTTTGTTCCTCCTTCGTCGCTCCAGTGCAGGTTCTGTAGTAAGGTGTTCGCTTTTCGTAAGACTGGTTTCCAGCATGAGTGCAACTGCCACCTCAACCCTTTCAGAGAAGAGCTTCAGGTGTGTGAGCAGTGTGGTGTCTCCATTGCTCATAAAGACTGTATGGATCGCCATCTTCATTCCTGCCTGGGGAACACTGTCCAGACAGCAACACCACGCTGCAAGTTCTGCAATGCGATATTTACTCACACACATCATGCACGTCGACATGAAGGAAGCTGCAAATTCGGCCTGGGCAGTAAGACCGTCACCTGCAACAAATGTGAGAAGAATTTTACCAGGGCAGATGCCCTTTCGAGACATGCTGCGAAGTGTAACGGACCTGCTCCACCTCCGGATAAAAAGGCTCGTGTTGAAGCACCTTGTCTAAGTAGAGCAGCTCAGCCAGGACCATCTACTGCACCACAACCGGATCCTGCGCGTCGTCCCCGGATAGTTGCTGGGGCTGGAGCCATCAACTCTAATGGTTTCGTGGAGGCAGAGACTGCTTTCCATAGTAACTTAAAGACTCTGGTGGCTGAAAACACTGTTACCAAAGCTCAAGATATTTGTACTTATCTCAACACCATTACAGATAGTATTGTTAGTCAGTTGAAGGAAATGGTAATGGTTCAGGGAGCCTGAAATTCAATTTGTGGTTGGTTTGTGAATATGGGAAACCTGAACCTCATGAACCAGAAGAAGACCAAAGATCCTTCAAATCCAAGAACCTGCCAATCTATAGCCCTGACGATGTCGAGGATGCTGTCGATATCTGCATATTGAAAATTTGCCAAGAAGAAGAGGAATACAAGGGCAAAGGTAGTGGTTGGAGTCTGGCAGCTATCAAGAGACTGCAGCTGCGCATCAACAAGTTGGACACTCTACGTGCGTCCAGCTACATCGACTTACCTATGAGCATAAAGAACCGTGAGGCTATAATCAACCCACAGAATTTCAAAGACCATGGCTGTTTCAAGTGGTCCATCCTGGCTAGATTTGTGGAAGGAGAACATCCTGAGCGAGTGAATCAACGGTACACCGACCTGGAAACAAAGTTCAATTTTGATGGACTTGAGTTCCCTACACCAATCCACCAAATTAAGTTGTTTGAGAAGAACAATCCTGGCACAAGCATACATTTTTACAAACTTAATGCTGAGAAGGTGGTTCCTACACGAATGTCAAAATATGAGAAAGCAGAACATTTCGACCTCTTCCTCATCACCGACGCAGAGAACAATCATTACAGCTATATCAAAAACTTCTCTCGTCTGGTGAGACTACAGGTTACAGCACATTGTGGTACAGTACATGTTTGCAAGAGATGTTTGGCTGACTTTGATAACCGACTACGAGTATCTGGGCTGGATGGTGAGCAGTGTTTGGTTGAGCATAAGAAGTTGTGTAATGACTATGCTCCTGTTCGTGTCGACATGCCATCACTGGAGGATGGTCGAGCACCTATTCTTAAGTTTAGAAACTACCACCATGCAGGTAAAATGCCTATTGTAGTCTATTGCGACTTTGAAGCTATGTTAGTGCCGATTCAGTCATGTCAACCAGATGCATCTAGTTCTCATACTTATCCCTATCAAAAACATGAAGCATACAGTTTTGCTATATTTATTAAAGTTGATAACAAATAATATTCCATCATCTCTCACATCCAGTCTTCCTTCCGAGCCTATTTTGTATAGGGGGTAAATGCTGAAAAGGTGTTCATGGAGGAGATTGTAACTATTGGGAAGAAAGTCTACGATGTTTATGCTACTTCAATACCCATGTTCTCATTGACTCGCGCCCAATAAGAAAACTTTGAGAGGGTTAGAAAATGCTGCTATTGTGGTTCTTCATTCACTGCCTCCAACAGGAAGGTTTAGGAACACAACCATTTCACTGGTCAGTACCTTGGCGCGTCGTGCAATGAGTGTAACTTGATGCGACGTCGTCCAAAGAAGTTGCCTGTTCTGTTTCATAATCTAAGTTATGATCAACACTTCATCATCAAACAGCTAGGTTATGATTCACAGAAAATCTTCATCATCCCACACACTGAAGAGAAATTCATAATCTTCTCCAAGCAGTTGGAAGATAAATTTTCCATTCAGTTTATTGACACATTTCGTTTCATGTCTGCCAGCCTTACTTCTCTTGCTGAGAATCTCCCTACTGATCAGTTCCATCATACTTATAAATTCATCTCTTCTCAACATGTCCCTCTCGTCACAAGAAAAGGTGTCTTCCCCTACGACCACATCACCAACTGGGAAAGTCGACAAGCCACAACTTCCTCCTAAGAGTGCATTTCACAACTGCCTCAATGACTCAAATGATTCAGACAGTGATTATGCGCATACTCAGGCAGTATGGAAAGCCTTTGGTTGTACATATCTTGGTGAGTACTCAGACCTGTATTTGAAAAGTGATGTCTTACTGCTTGCAGACGTCTTCGAAAACTTAAGAAGTCTCTGTTTGGACACTTATGGTTTGGACTGCATTCACTATGTTAGTGCTCCTGGATTTTTCTTCGATGCCATGCTGAAAACAACATGTGTCCATCTTGAGCTACTCACAAATTATGATATTTATATGTTCATAGATGCAGGTATCCGAGGGGGAGTTGCTCAGTGTATGAAGCGACACTGTGTAGCAAATAATCCATATGTACAAGAAACCTATGATTCCACAAAGCCCAATGTATATCTGCAATATGTTGATGGAAACAACTTTTACGGGTGGGCCATGTCAATGCCACTACTAGTTCGCAACTTCAAATGGGTTTTGGATCTTAACGTTGCTCTGTCCCTGATGATGGCAATTTCGGGTGCATCATTGAGTGTGATGTAGAGTATCCGGCTGAATTACATGACAAACACAAATATTTGCCCTTCCTACCTGTAAATCATTGTCCTCTGGGCTCAAAACAGAAGAAATTGTTGACAACATTGGAGAAAAAGTACAACTATATTGTGCACTATAGAAATCTAAAACAGTCTGTTGAACATGGGCTTAAGGTCAGCAAGGTTCATCGCATTCTTCGGTTTGAACAGGCTCCTTGGCTGAAACCATACATAGAACTGAACACTCTGAAACGTCAGTCAGCAGTCAGTGATTTTGGTAAAGATTTTTTCAAGCTTCTCAATAATGCCACATTTGGCAGGCTAACGGAGAACATGCACAAACGTCAAAGAATGGAGCTAGTATGTGATACAAACCGAGTGAGAAAACTGGTCATGAAGCCTGCTTACAAGGACCGTACTATTTATAATGAACACCTAGCACTCATAAAACTAAATCATCAAAGCATATTCCTGATAAGACCATCTATGCAGGATTCGCTGTTCTTGACATATCCAAAATTCTCGTGTATAGATTTCACTATGATGTCATGAAGACTAAATATGACCCCAAAATCACTCTGGCCTACATGGATACTGACTCTTTAATTTATGAGATCCACACTGATGATTTTTATGGTGATGTGTTCGCTGATGTTGTTCTTTCCGATGAGTTTGACCTGTCATCATACCCCATCGATGATCCACTGTACTCAGATGACAATAAGAAAGTGGTGGGAAAGTTCAAAAATTAATGTGGTGGTAATGTCATGACTGAGTTTGTAGGCCTTCGTGCCAAAATGTATGCATATACATGTGATGGAGGTTCTGTGTCAAAGAGTGCGAAGGAGGGGGAGGGGGGGCAAAAAAGTTTCGTTAAGAAAAAGATAAGCTTCACAAATTATGTTGACGCCCTACACAAACAGAGATGCGAACCCCAGTCCACGTCATCCGCCCCCATGAACATAGAGTCTGCACAGAATGCGTCAATAAACTGGCATTGTCTTGGAGAGACGATAAAAGGGTTATATTGGACGATGGCGTGCACACACTCCCACACTGCTACAATAGTGACTTGTGAATAGTGTTTACGGTTTATTGTATATAGATCTTCATATTGTATATATTTTGTGTTTATGTGTTGTATGTGGTTTTGCAGTGGTTTAAAAGTTCAGGATTGATATCTATTAGTTTTGTGTTTGTGCTCTGTATATAATGGTTTGTTTGTTTCTGCATTGTAAACCTGCCTGCACTACTTTAGAACAGTAGTGTTGCTGGTCCCAAGCCCGGGTAAAAGGTGAGGGCAACAACAGGTACCTTATATGAGAGATGTGACGACTCTTCCAGTACAGAAGCTTCCCAGACTGAAGGTGTCAGCAGAAGAGTTGTGTAGAACTGCGATCCGATATCCAGAGCCTTCATGAAGTTATGTTATTGTTTATTGTATATTTTAATTAATAAATGTGATTTTTTAAAATTTACATTGCGTGTGTTGTGAGACATTATTCGCCTGTCATAACTTTTCTTAAAGAGCATCAGATGCAACAGTCTTTGTATACTCAATCAGTATTTACATGCCACACAATTACATTATAATGAATTATTGTAAAAGGTTTTTAATACTGAAATAGTTATAAATGATGATGGTGATACAGCAACAAAGTGTAATACGTGTCAAGACTTGTCAGTCTAGATGTCTGGAGGCATGAATTAAAAAATAATATTGGTGATAGGGGTGAGAGTCCATATAATATAGCATACACTATTAATCCTTAAAGACATGGTGGAGTCGAATCAAGTGAGGAATTAAGAAACAAACATGGTGGCTTAAACCCCTGGTGGTTATTCGTAGAATTAAATATAGTAATCGATTAATCGAACGAGTGGTTCAAGTCGATTATTTTTTGGCAGAAGAATTTTTTAAAAAATAAATATGGTGGGCTCCATCCAGAACATATAAACAAATGACTGTGGAAATTGGCGGGTAAATGACAAACAAGATGGCTGCCTATGGCAGACGATTAGGTAGAACGAAAGAGCAGGAAAAATTACGAGTGGAATGAGAGAGCTGGAGGAATGATATGAGGGTTGTGGCTGGGGAGTTGATGAATGAGAGAACAGGAGAAAATGAAAATCCAAGATGGTGGCCGGAAACAAAATTATTTTTAGAATTTTTTGGAAGTTTTTTAATTTTGGGAAATTTTGTAAAATTTTTAATTTTGGGAAATTTTGGAAAATTTTGAAAGTGACGTAATCCAAGCTGGCGACAGAAAACAAGATCGCCGCCGGAAACAAGATGGCGGCGATGACGTCATCCAAGATGGCGATGCGACACTGCAGGCACCACACCCACAACCCACTTGTCCCTGGACATACCAAATCATACTTCTGATGCGTAATGAAAATTGTGGTTTAGTTACTTTTAATTTTGCTGTTTTTTGTAAAATCTCTTGTTCCAAGAGTCAATGTCTGCATGCGTACTGAATGTAGGGGCAATATGTTGCAAGACTGTTCTCCAAATCAGCAGATTTTATGCATAGAACATCTTGAGAGGTGTAGGGACACTATTCACAATACATACATAATTTCATAATCACTGTGAAGAATTTGTATCTTCCACCCAGTTCAGTAGTACCAGTCTTTTCGTACAAACTTTGCAGTCATAATTTGTGTAAAAGTTCTGCATTATGCATGCTTGGTATCTTAGGGGTGTGTGATCATCAGTTATGTTAGAGTAACATCAATGTTATATTCATAACATAAATTTAATATGCAAGTTATTTTGTCAAGCATCTATTAGCAACAGACATTTGTTAAAATAAGTTGTGCAAGTGTTAACAATAATGAAATATGTGAAATATGCATAACAAATTTATAATATGCTAGTCCTTATGTCTTCTTTCTATTGGTACTCTAAGTGTAATACTTTTCTTTGTTTTTAATTCTTTTGTGTACTTTTATTCCACAGCCTTCATAGCCATCCCTACTAAAAAGTTTTGGAATATTGGCTTATTAATCACTACTAATTTTTATATCTCACTGAAATTCATCATAAATACGTACCTCTCCAATTTTTGGCCAGTTTTGGCATGAATAGCTGTTCTTGAATTTATGAACGAACACTTTACGACTTTTAAAAAAGATTGAATTTGAACATCAATTACCATGAACATTCTCACAGGGGAAAAATATAATTCAACTGCCTAAATTTTTTTACCAAAAACCAGATTACACAAACTTAAAAGTCAATCATTGTACTTCGCAATAAACCGACAGTAGTATGCTCGTGTTATCTACTGACAGTTACTCCAAACTTAAAAGTGCTTATGCTCTGTGTTCATTGATAAGTTTTGATTTTGTTCCTCTCACAATGTACAACTGATGGCGCAGTAAAACCGCAAGTTCACTTCCATTATGTTATAAACAATTTACATCTGGACAATAGGCAATAATGTGTGATATATTGTCACGAAGCATTTTTTTTATTTTGTCCTTTTTGTTTTCATTTCGTTTTTTGTTAGGACCCGTGCGTTAACTTTAGTTTTTTTCTTAAGTAAGAGGGACTTTGAGGGCTGTTGATAACTTGAAAGAGTATAGTAGATGATCCGAGCATCTAAATTTAGATATGGCTCAGTGCCGTGCAGTGTTTTTTTCGTTCCTGTCACATTAGTTTCCAGCGAAGGCGGGATAGCAAACATGTGGTCGCTTCACTGTAATTCACTCATAACAGCTGTAGAAATGCGCAGTCAGTAAACACGTGTTGCGCGCTGTAGTTCTCCCTGGGTTAGCGCACATAGGAACATCGGAAATGTGCTGTGTTCGTAGGGCAATGCTCGTTTAGTATGATGTGATGCAGCCAGCTGCTAGTTGCCAAGGCGAGTAGACTCCTTCCTCCCCCCTTTTTTCGCCTTCTTTCTACCTTCTAATTTCCCCCACATCTCTTGTTTGTCGTGTCGCTTTGTCACGATTGTCAGAAGTACCAATCCCTCTAGCTTATCCCCTCCTCTCTCTGCCTTTCCCTACTCCCCAGCGACACGTTTGTCATCCTTGCCTCCAGAGGTATAGTTGGCACAACTGTAAGTGCTTGTGTTGTTCCTACATCCTCCTTACAGTTGGCAGTCTTGTTTTTCGTTCGTCTTTTGTGCCCCGGTAGAGTCCGTTGACCACGTCGGGCGGCGTGATGTTTTTGGAGAATTGTTTGTCGTCCGCGAGACCGTATTTTTAAAGTACGAGTGTTTACCGAGAAGAGAGTTCAACTTCAACGGTGATGGAGTGCAGATCGTAGAGTACCACGCCTTCGGCCGCAGGAGGATGGCCGCACCCCGCCTGAAAAATGTGATGTACAAACTTTAGTATTTGTTTATTATTCCACTTCAGTAGTGTATAAGTATCTTGTAGTGGCTCGAGTAGAGTTCAGTCTTTCAAATACAGTCAGTCGGTCCAGATAGTCTAAATGAGTTGTGGCATCTTGGCCGCCAGCAATGTTTAGGTATGTAAGTATAGACAGGAGTAGTAGTAGTCATGTACTACTTTCAACAATTAGCTTTCTTCTTCTAAATTATGTAGGCCTAGGCTATCACTTTAAGCTTTTCTTTCTTCTGTTTTCCCATTTTATTTCACAACAGTTTAAAGTTTAAATTTGAATTTAAATGACCTTTTTTTTTTATTTAATTTTTTGACTATGTTCTATAATAGTTTGTTGTGGCAGTAAGTGTTCCCTCGTAATATTTTTAAGTCTGTATATGAAAGCAATTGCCATGTTTATTCAAGTTCAGATAGAGACAGATTGTAATTTATCTTAAATAAATATTCGTGTTGTGTCTGGAACACGTCTTTTACTTCTATTAACCCTTCTTTTTAATTTAATTATTTCCCTTTTCTTTTTTTTTTTTTTGTATGATTCTAACGTCATCTATATTTGCCCCAGTACATCTCTCATAATTCTTGTGTTTTTTCAGAATTCTTTTGGAGCAAGTGTTTGATTTAACTAGAAAGTGTTTCTTGAGTTTATTTTTTTTATATAGTTGGTTGTTAGTAGTCTAGTCTGGGCAATCCCACCTAACCCAGTTATGCCCCCGTGACAATATATATATATTGAGTTGCAGTGCTACTATTGCTCAGAATTTTTCTATTTTGAAAACTGTACTATCGTACATACTTATCAAAGCTAAGCCATTACTTTTTTCATGTATTGGTTAGTAATTGAAATATACGATAACAATATTCTCAGAGTTAAGTACAGAGTACAATATTTGGTAGCTACATTATAGTTCTGTCCATCTTACAGTGGTAGCCAGAATGCATAAAATAAAGAGCTTAAAAAATTATTTTAAAACTCAGTTGTAGCCACCTGTAGAAAAAAAAATACAAGCAACACCATCATAATAAGCACTACCTACATATCCATAATTCTGTACAATTAATGTAATAATAAAACTTTAAATTTGTAGAGTATGCAACTATGTACTAAATGCATACACGCCCAGGCGCACGTGCGAGCCCGCCCAGGCGCACCGGCGAGCGCGCCCAGGCACACAGGAGACACTCTTTGGTACTTATACCTTTCTTGCATGGGTACTGTTCAGAAGTGTGGCTCAGTAGAATTTTTGTGGCATTGGGATATAGCTGGTTTTCTAGTGACTTTTTCAAACAAAGCTGTTTGGTTTCATTTCGAGGGAGTAAATTTCGTGTACTCTGCCGACCTCTACTATGTTTGGGTGTAAGTCTAAGGATGATACTTTTTGATTTAAGGTAGCTTTTATTTTTGACGTCATAAATGTGTTGGTTACTATAGTGGTACATTAAACATTGTTACTGCTTTCAACATTTATTTTAGACAGTATTCTTTGATTTCCCATTTATTTTTGCAAGTGTCCGAATTGAAAATGTAATAGAAATAAGTTTACAGTATCAGTGAGTGAATTAAGAAATTAAGGCTGCATTTCAGGGTATTCTGCACCAATAAATACGTAATTTTAAATTTACAGAAAACGTGCCCATCTTTTAGACATCAAGTTAAGAGTTATTTCCCACAGAAAAAATATTTTCTGATGCCGAAGTTCATGTATAATGTCAAGTCTGTCGCGATTGTACGTTTTTGCAACTTGCCAAAATAAAAATATCCTAGTGTTTGAATTGAGACAAAGTACACTGAAGGTGAATTCATTTCACTACAGCAGGGATGGGGAAACTTTTTGACATGGAGGGCCAATTAGATATCTCAACTTCGTATGGCGGGCCAGCATTTTTTGTATTAAGCTATAGGCCTATATTATAAAAAGCTAAATATTTCTAGAAGGGGTAATTCTGTGCGTGAGTAATATATTCTAATTTTTATAATGCCTACCAACATCATTTTGAAATATAACAATAACATAACTAAATTAAACACAAAAATGTAAGCATAAAATGTGTACAAAAGAACTTAACTCACCAACTGATGGTTTTGCTGCGAAAATTGACTTGTGCACATAAATAAAATCAGTGTGAAGGGTGCTGCTGCATATCTGCTACAGTCCCTGTATGTCTGCTTCAATACTCGAAGAAGCCACCACAAAATGTAAACATAAAAATTATGAAACAGTAGCACAGAATGTAACTTAAATGCTATTTCGTAGAAAAAATACTGAACAAAATCTTTAAAATATACAGAAATATTGTACAAAAAACTCACTCACTGTCTGATGTTTTTGCCGAGAAAATGACACTTGCGCATATAAATAAAATCAGTGAGAAGGGTGATGCTGCATGTTTGCTACAAGTCCCTGTATGTCTGCTTCAATATTCGAAGAAGCCACTCGAAGCTGGTTTGTAAGCTTTTTGTCTGTTAGTCTTCTTCTGTATTTGGACTTTGCATATTTCATTTTCGAAAACAACTGCTCGCAGGAATAAGTACTGCCAAACACTGCTGCCATCCTATACACATGCGATCTCAATAAAGGGAAACCTGTTTCAACACAGGTGTGGTAAAATTCCAAGAATGGAAGACTGTTGTACTTAGCCGGGAATTTACTGTTACTTTGCAGTTCTACCAACTCCATTTAAAATTTTTCTGGTGCTAAGTCAACATCCACTGCAAATGGAGTCGAAAAAAATTTGAAATTCATTTCATGAGCCTTGAAATCACAGAATCGGTCACAAAACGCCTGTCTTAGAGATGACACTTCTTCGACATATGCAGCACAATCACCAATGCTAGGCTTTGCATCTGAGAGGAATGTAAAATGACAAGTATTTCCTGTCTCCAGCTACGCCTTCCACAATCGCAATTTATTTTCAAAACTCTTGATGTGCACGAAAAGAGTACTCACTAGCTGGCCTGGCGATTGTAGTTTTACATTGAGGTCTGATAGATGCTGATTAATATCCACAAGGAAAGAAAAATATCTGAGCCATTTTTCATCACTTAATTCACGAACAGGCTTTCCTTTGATTTCCATGAAAAATTTAATTTCGTATTTTAAGGCATATAAATGTTTCAACATCGCTGCCCTACTGAGCCAGCGCGCTTCACAATAATACACAACATCTCCATACTCAGATTCAGTGTCATTTAGGATTTCTTTGAACTGACGATGTTTTTTTTAGGGCCCTACTCTTAATGAAGTTGATCGCAGATACAGTTACTGACATAACTTCAGTCATGCGAACAGATTTTGCGCAAAGATTTTCCTGATGAATTATACAATGCCATGTTACAAGCATCGAACTGTCAAGGTTACACTGTTTCATTTCATTCTGGACTAAACTAACAAGCCCTTTATTTCGCCCTATCATTGATGGCGCTCCATCTGTTGTAATCGCACTCAATTTTTCATACCTCAAAGTTAAGTCTTTCATTACGTTCATAACAGAGTGCAATATATCTTCGCCAGTGCAAGTGCCCTCCATCGGTTCTAGGGATGCAAATTCTTCAATTATGTTAAAATTTTGTGTCACACCCCTAACGAAAACCGCTAATTGGATGGTGTTTGTAGCATCCGTACTCTCGTCAATAGCTTCAAAAGTAATAACTATGTCTCTCAGCTTATCTAAAATATTTGAAGCAATCGCTTGGATTCGATCACTTACAGTGCGACGAGATAAACTTACATTTTCAAACAGTGATTTTTTCTCAGGGCAGAGTATACTTGCAGCTTCAGTCAAACATTCCTTAACAAATTCTCCCTCAGAAAATGGTTTCAGTTGCTTTGCAATTAATTTTGAAATGAGAAAACTAGCAACAACAGCACTATCCACTTCTTTGCTTCTTTTTGTAAGAATACTACGCTGTGTAACATAAGCTTTCTTCAGTGCATCAACTTTTTTCACTCGTTGCTCACCAGTAAACTCGCTGTAATTGGAATGTTTTGTTGTGTAATGCTGTTCAATGTTCGCTTTCTTCATAACAGCTACCGAAAAACCACAAATAAGACGAACTTTCTTGTCGTCTATGTTCACGAATACAAACTCTTTAAGTCCATTTTTCTTGAAACAAGCGGCCATCTGACACCTTTCGTTTCTGGCTTGAGGTCGACATTTTTTTCAACTGAAAAATAGAACTAATGACAGGAAAGGCATAACGCAATCGACCGCGAGTAAAATGCGGGACACACTGCGTTCAGTAGGTCATTTGTTCTTGCCGATAAGTTTAAATGCAGAAGATTCATATAGGGTGGGCAGGAATGTTGAGGTATAGAGTTACTAAAAGATAAACTTTTGTTTGTGAATAACAGCATTACTTGCTGCCACCAAGTCGCAAGAGACACATGTACAGATAAGAAAGAAACTAGGAAATATAATACCACTCGCCGCGACTTCACATGATCGCATGACCTATTTTATTCAAAGAGCATGTCATTTATAATTGATGGTATGTTACTATTATTTCGCTTTTGTTGCAATGTAATAATGCAAACTGACATTTATAAAACTATAAGAAACATTCGGTGGACCAATGCGGTCACTTCAGTACAGTAATGTTCGCGGGCCATTTCCAATGTTTTTCTGAGAAGATGTGGCGGGCCACTCAAATCGACCTCGCGGGCCACAAATGGCTCGTGGGCCGCAGTTTCCCCACGCATGCACTACAGCATGAAAAGATTATGATTTTTTTTTAAATTCAGGAGCAATTGACTAAAATTTATTTAACTATACTCGAATATGTTTTTAAAGTACAAAATGTTAAACAATACTGGAGAAATTTTAGTCATTAATGGAAATTAAAAAATCTTAGCTACCGTAGAATGAGAATGTTTAAGACAGTTGGGGTAACTTGCAACAGATAAATTGATACTCATATTTCAGATGCTAGTAAAATTTAACCAAATTAAAAATTCCTGTTATGTACTTCATTTTTGTGGGGAAATTATTAGCTGCTTAATTTTTTATTTACAGTCATACAAACCAGATAATTTATTTTAAGTGTTGTAAGTTACCTCACCTGTTGGAAGTATTCCCATTCTACGTTACCACTAGTTACACTGTTATAAACATCAGCTAAAGTTGCATGACTATACTAAACATATACATTGTTAAATTCGACATCACTGCCGTTGTTAGAATCTGAAACATCGCAATTAGTGTCATAGTTTTCAGCAGCTTGTTTGTAGTTTTCACAAGTTTGTATTCGACACATGTCAGTACACCTCAGGTCGTATTTAATGCACTCGCACAGGTTACGCACACACTTTACTTTTCAAGAACATGCCAAAAGTTCCATGACTTCCTCTGGTGCAGGGCGACAGTCCATCCACTCAATGTCAAGAACTGTTGTCTCATGAGAGTCTTGCGATATCCAGCTGTGAATGTATGTTGGGTTCCGCTTCTAGTGCTTTTTTCCAAATTGTGGCCTGGTAGTTGGCTCTCTGAATGTGTTTATTAAGAGCTTGCTTGCAAGGTTGCAGCAAGTGAAACTCAATAAGACCTTTCTTTGCACAGAAAAGTGAGTACCTCAGTCCATTTATTGAAGCAGTATTGTGACCATATAGTCTGCAGACAAATTTTTCTATTGCTTCCACTACATCTTTTAATTCAAATCCATCAGCAAGTCCTGTTAATGCATGTGAAAAATCCTAATTTTTGAGAAGCATAAAAGCTTTTGCTTTTCCTTTGCCAGCAAATGTTATCACAGTGTCGCAACCTGCGAGAGCATGAAGTCCTGCTAAGGATGAACAAATGATTGCACCATTTTCTCGGTGCATTAAGTCCTTGTCATACTACCGGTGACGATATCTTAATCCCATTTTTAAGTATATATTTCCACCTTGCATGGAAAACTCGGGAAATGTGCTCAGCATGATGACTTGCGACGTCTGTGTCATCACTTTGAATTATGATGCTATGGAAGCCTGAATTTAATGCATGGAAAGCATGTAACACAAGTCTGGTGTCTGCTTCCTCTTGTGAAGAATGTAATGACGGAACATTTGTCACAACTGATGTAGAAGAGAGTTTGCAGCACTCTTCATCACGTATCAAAAATACGATTTTGCTACCTAGTTTTTCAGTGAACTTGGGGTTTATACATTCTTTCCACTGGAAACGGATGAGTTCTGATTTATTGTTGTTGTTGCTCAAGAACCTTTTCCAGTTTTTCACTGGATGAGTAGGCATGATGTTCTGAATTTGCATTGCATCATCTGAAGCTCTCTGCATTCTTTCTGCATTTTTACGGATAAAGTTCTGTACGTATTAGAAAGAATATCAACATGAGGGAAAGTCGTAGACTCGTGTTTTTCTGCAAGGAGACCAAATGTTTTCGGAATATCTAGCAACATCTGTATCTGACTCATTCCATCAACAATGTATGCTGAAGACTAACGATATTTCTTCGGCAGGCTCACATGTTCTACTCAATATCTCCATCAATTTTGACTTGGCAGTTTTTCTCATGATTCCTTGTGGAGTTGCTAGAGACCAAGGTAGAGGTCCAAGAGGGTATGAGAGAACTAACTTCATATCTAGATTTATTTTTTGTGCTATTATTGCCATTTTTTCAAAGAGACCTCGATCATAGTTCAAAATGATTTCCTTCTCTTTTACTCTCATACCTTAGGGTTTCTTCGTCTGAGGAAAATACTTAAGGTGTAACTTACGCATTGGAGAGAAGAATGTCTGGGACTGACCATCTTTGTGGAGATGTTCCTTGATAACTCCATATGATTTTTCTCCTTTCTCGTAAGCTGTAAGCAAGTCATTTATATAATCTTTAGGAGCTAATATACCAGAAGAAATATTGACTAAATCACTTTCACTGAAAGGATCAGTCCATTCATTCGACAATATCTCGGACATTAGAGATACATGTATTTCATCTTTCTGGATTCTAGAAAGTGATAGGTCAGAGTGGGTTACACGGCTTTCGAATGAAGAGTCTGTTGCTACCCTAAGTATCCGGAGGAATTGTGCTCTAGCATGTGAAACCAAATAGTATCTTTTAACAGCAGCTTGGCCAGTACTGAACTTAGTTGTGCCAGAGGGTCCTTGTGTGTCTTTGTTGATGGTCTCTTCAAGTGTTTGGTCTGCAGATATCTTTCCAAATGGGTTGGATTTTTCAATTTGTACAGAGAAATAACCTTTCTGAAATGCTTCATACACTACTGGATTTTTTTTTCAAGTTCTAACATTTCATTGCAGTAAACTGTGAGATAATGTGCATAATTGATGTGGTCGTAAGCAAAGCACCAAGGAATCATCTTTCGAATATATGCTAAATAGAGGGACCAGTTACCTTCTCATGTAGCTCGAATTAACATTAACAGAATATCAACCATATCTACATATGACATTCAAAAGGATGATAAATCTACATTTTGTATCCTGAGAAAGTTTAAGTATTCTTGAAACAGTTTTCCGACGGTAATAGTTGTTTCTTGTGATAAAATTTGTGAGAATCTTTCGGAGGTGGCCGCTCTTATCTCTTCATATAACTGTACAATATCAGTCTTCATTTCATTCAGTACTATTATAGTATCTTCATGTGTAGCCTCTATCCTTGAACTAAACTTTAACAGAATGTTTCTCATGATTGCTTCAAATGCTAGCCTATGCGTACGGATTCCCCGATTGTAATGCTTCCTTTGCATAACTCCACTTATGGAACCTTCGGCAATGGCGTCTGATTCTGAGAGAAGTTGTGATAAGCCTGAATCTTCAAACTTTTGCCAATTATACCCATAGCATTGCACATAACGTGGAATCCACCAAGATTGAGAACTATTGATTCTTATTTTTCCGGATTCTTCCAGATAATTTCTGTTGTTTTTGCATAGATTGCTTGGTCTGCAAAAATAGGCAACGACTGCAGTTCAAGCTTTTCTTTGATTCTCAATGAGCATGTTAAATTCTCGTGCATAGTATTCATGCTAGTTGCTGGGGAATTTATGGTAAGCAAATACCCAATACTTGTCTGCTGGATACTGCAATCTCTCCATAGCACTATATTAAATCCAGTCCAACTAGGAATAAGCTGGTGTTGAGGATAAGTGCTGCGCAACATCAACCACACTAGATTTTGGAGCATTGACTTTAAAAGCAACTCTTCATGTAAAAGATCTATGCATACTAAAACAGGTCCAACTCGTTTTCCAGGGTTGTAAATCACAGGTTCAGTATTTGTAGGCATAATAGTATGTTGCTTTTTCATGACAGGCACTGTATCATGTACTGTAAAACCAAACTGTATTGATATTCCATTAACATGATGTGTTGTACCTGCTCCAGACAGTGTTTCTTCGATCCTATCGATATTATCCCAAACTAGAGTAGTGAACTTTCCCGGGATAATATTTCCAGGAATAGCCGACCCTTGTTCTATACTTTCGCCGATCTTCTGCACTGCAATCGCAGTTTCAATTTCCTGTATCTGATGGTAAGAAAGACCATGACCACATCGGTTCATAAGCCTTGTAAGTTCGTAAATTTTGCCATTTAATGTTTTTAAGGCAAATGGTAAAATAATGTTTCGGTGTCTTGACATGTCCATTGGTCTAACCAAACACAAGATCTTGACCAAATGACCACATAAAACGTAAAACTCTCTCACTTATACCTATTGAACGATCAGCTGTAAGAAGAGTTGTCAGAAATAATCGTAATAATTCTGGCAGATATTCATTTTTGTTGTTACATGCTGCCAACATTTTAGATACTGCAGACAACACAGTTGGTTTTGTATTCTTTTGCAAGGCTTTAATATCTTTCTTCAGTTGAAGAGCAGCTGAAATAACTTATTGTTGTGAAGATGAATACATTTCTTGAAGTTTTGATTATAGGATTTCATTTTTCCTCACAAGTTCCTCTCTTGACAAAGTGCCAGGAAACATCAAAAGCTTTCCACTGTCGCTCATGGTAAAGTGAATACGTGAGCCATAAACGTATTCAATTTTTTTTCTCAGATTCTTTTTCGTGTGGGATTATTTTGACCCCACTGGCGAACATACTCTCGACACTGCCTGGTAACATCTACAAAATACACAACTGAAGGTTCAGAGCAAAGTTCGTTTATATATTCTTGAAGGTCTTCAAATGCACTGAATTCCCAATTTGCATAGACAGTCTCTTCAGCCTCACATACTGACTGGTTTCAGCTTCCGTACATTTTGAATTTATTAAATGTGTATAGTTACGATAGCAACTGAAGTGATACTGTGCTTCAGATGCTATCAAATCTCTACTGTTCAACAAGCCAAGGAGTTTCGAGTCTTCTTTTTCAGTTGCGCAAGCCTTAATAGTATCATGAGCTCTTTTTTATACACATTTTACAAGTTGTTCACGAGTTTTATTTTCAGCTTTGTATCACAAAATATACACCCAGGGGGTAGAACTGAGCTAGAGAAGTCCGCCATTATATTCAGGGATGTTCGTGACATCGTCGATGAACAAAACATTTGCGGCTCTGGATCATATATGTTTTCTCTTTTCAAACTTGCATCTAATTTTGATTTCATAGTAAATTCACTTCTGCACTGTCTGTGGTATGTGACATTAGGTGGTACTTCACCTACTAAAATATTTTCAAATATTTCAATTAGTCTCTCTTGGTTTCTTATTTTTGCAGCTTGAAGTAGTGTTTTCCATGATTTGAAGTCTCTCACACTTACTAGACTACTTCTATCACTTGTACAATGAATTACACACTCTTGTGACTCTTGGGTTTTTTTCTTCTTTTGATTCTTTGTTGAGAATCTTCATATTCCTTATCACTTTCCATTTTCTTATTGGCAGATAACATCAGACCTGTATCAAAAAATATCCTTCAGAATAATGACACCATGAAAAACAGCATTCAACAGAAAACAAAAATATTTAAGTTGTTGCATGTGATTTATATGTCTAGAAGTATACCGTCTAATTTGACGGGTAAAACAAATACAATTGTCATACCACTTGTAATATTTACTTACTTCCAAAATAAATTTTGTACAATGTAAACATATTACAAAAACATTTCAATCACATGCAAAATTTGGAACATAAAATTATTTACCATTGATTACATACCAAAAGGTCTCTGGAATTATTAGTTTCCCAGTATTTTACACACACACACACTATATATATATATATATAGCCCCATATAATATTAAACCTTTTATCAGTACAGCTTGTTGTTCATACTCAGAATAGTTAAAAATAATAAATAACCTAAAATTATTTAGGTACCTAAAATAAATTACAAATGAGTACATAACATATATGAACAACACAAACTTTGACCAGTAGCAGTCATACTTATGGCATCCTAAACACTAAAAGCTACTTTAAATCAAAACGTATCATGCCTTAAAGTTATACCATAGTAGTGTAGAAGCCAACGCCATAGAGGAAATTTACTCCCTCCAGATGAAACTGTACATGCACTTGGCTCAAGGACTAATAAGGTACACAAATAATTTTTGCTCGTACACATCAACATTATCTCCTATTGCCACCATCCTGAAAGACACTATCATTCATAATTACTCGCATAGTATGTAATTATACATACCATGCTAAAAAGTTTTAGCTTATATATAAAATAAATAAATTTTATTAATTTACTAACATTTTCGTAAATACACTATTACATACACCATACTATACATATATTCGTTTAAAACAATACCTGAATGCACAATACTAATCTGAAAGATTTTCTAACAATAATATATTATGTCGTATATCAGCTCGATCATACAGACTTTTACTATACCCACACACAAACTCACACACAGAGCAAGTTCATACACGAATATAACTTCACACAAGCACATACCCAGCAGGGCAAGTACATACTCAATAATATCTACACACACATGCTCGTGCTTCAACAGAGCAAGTTAACACATGTCACACACACACTCAAAACAGTGTATGTTTGTACTTGATATCAACTCTATGCGTGCACCCCGCTCACATCGTAAGTAATAAAGAAATACCATTCCAGCAATGAAAAACGTCTCTGTCGCTATCTAATTCAAATTACTATTACAAAGGTATGCAGTTCTACAAAACCACACTGAAATGACACATATCCAATCAAATATAAAATAGTTGATTCCATCCATTTATACCACGAAAACTCTTTACCTATTCCCTTGGCAGCTACCGTACATTATGCTAATTCTTAATATTTCATAAAAACTCTCACTAATATTGCACCATATGTACATCACTCCAGACCAAGCAGCCCTAATGATTTTCAGAAAATTTTTTGGTAAATTCATTCTTCTTTACAGAATAGGTATAAACCAAGCTCAATATTTTTGTTATTATAACTTACAGCAAGACTTCATATGTTTGAGTCGTTACTTTCGAGAGCGAGCCGGTAGCTTCCTAAAGAACTGCATCTCGCAAGATGATCTCATATATGGTGCTCTTTGACGAAAGTTATCTGCACCATTTCATTTCATATCTATGTAGATTTCATTAGTTTTAAGCACTCTCACATCAAGATAATGTAACCTCAAATAAACTTTATGTTCATCTATCATTTACATTTTAGTGAACAAATATTTTAGGTACACTCATTGTAACAGTACTCTTAATACTTATCACTGGCAAATCATGGAAGACTCTATCATAAGAACCAACTCCAAGACCAAGAAGAAGAATAAAATAAAATCAGCTAGTCACCACTTCCTTTGTCAAACATAAAGCTTAAATCTTATACATTTTGTAACATTGATTTTAATAAACGAGCTGCAGTCATATTTATCAGTAAAATATTCGTTATTTTAAACATTCAAAACTGAATTCCATGTTACTTTTTAACATAGCTTGCTTGGCATTTTCGTATTTAAGTTATAATCCCATCATGTACAGTGTAGTCTTGTGCAAACGAGTTTTCATGTATGTACATATAGTTCAACTAAATTTTACAGAAAATAACTTCCATCTTTTTTTTTCTACATAAAACACTCTAGTGTCAGTACTTTTCTCCAGAGTAATTAAATATCATACGGGAAAATAAATTATCAACCCAGGAGTCTACTGACGGGAACGTTACGATTTTATTTCAGTCCTGAAGAAAATATACAGAATGATCGTATCTCAATAAACATATTCTACGGTCATCTATGTTGTAGTTATTTTTTAAGTACAATTTCTGACGTGAATGTTTAATCCTTGTTTATTCGCCTATACAGCACTACAGTTATCACATGAGTAAGTCTTGTAGACGATACCGAACTTACAGTTGCTTTCTTCGTGTATGCCTAGAGCACAGATTCTAGGGAACAGTTTACCGCAGTACTTGCATTCACACCCCGATGAACGAGAAACCTTTCCTTTACATGTTTTACTGTGTCTAGTCAAGACATAGCGAGTAAACACTTCATCACAGTTATCACATAGGTAAGTCTTGTACGATACACTAAACATACAATGACTTTGTTCATGGCGACGAGCATTCAAGTGTGTACCAAATGAATTCCCTCAGTAGCAACACTATTTCAGAGAAGTATGGACGTGATTTTCAGAGAACTCTCCCGGCTGAATGGTAGCCACTGATACAGATGACGATCTCCGATGCCATCATCTTAATATTATAGTTTTACACAATAAGTACCTTTAAATGAAGATGTCGATACGTTTTCCAGCATGTCTATCGATTAACTGAGCTCCTTTTCACTTAGACAGTGCTTAAATACCACCAATCATTCTATGCTAGCTACTTCGATGATTTTCATGCACCAATCTAGAAGATGGATAGCAAAGATGCGGATTTCGTTAATAGCACGGGTGACAGGCTGTAATTATAACATAATTCTGCTAGTCGTTGTTAGGGGGCCATGATGGCCGAATGGTAAGACCATTCGACACCCCGGATTTTCGCATGAATACATCGTGTCGGACGAAGCAGTTGATCAATCCAATGCTGCTTCGTACACGATGTTGAACGTTGAGTAAAGTGTCTCATTCACTCACTGGTCACCGTTCATCGTGAGAAGTCATCGTTTCTTCGTCAATATTATATCACACCAACCTATAGTAGTGTAAGATTACATTTTCTTTATTGGACGGGATACCTTAAATACCATTAAAATATGTCAACATCAAAAAGTTAGCTACGTTATATAAGTTTATCTAACTCACATACGCAAAACGCTAATAATAGTGGAGCATCAGTTGAGTATAGCTGTATCATGCATTAGGCATGTTTATATAGTATCTCATAAACTGTTCAGCGAACATAGGAAGGCTAGTCACTTTGTACGGTTACAAGAGCTCGGTTTTGTTTGTAGAAAGCTGCTGATGGTTTGAGTTTTTTAATTATCACTATACATTCCATAAAAAACTTGTCTGCGTGAGTTAAGAATTTTTCGTAAAACCCTTTCATTGCTCAGTGAGTCAGTGTGTCGATGGAGCTCATCCGGTTAAGACGTGTCGGTAGTTGATTTATTTATCAAATATGTGCGGGGTTGTAATGGAATGCGATTTCAAAAATTTTCGGAAGCTTCGGAAGGAACCCCAAGATAGCAGCCGGAGACATGATGGCTTCCGGAAACAAGATGGAGGTAGTATTTTTTCGGTACTTTTCGAATTTTTTCGGAATTTTTAAAAATTTTTAAAGCTATTGAAAGTTTTAATTTTTTTTAATTTCTAAAATTTTGGAAAATATTGGTGATTTGACACTCAAGGTCAAAATCACGGTTAAAGGTCTAGATCATCCAACATGGCGGCCGGGGCCGTGACGTCACAACATAAGCGGTCAAATCCTCGCTCGGCAGAAATCCTCATTCCGACTCCTGCACTTGAAGGAACCAAAACATACTACTCTCTCATACTGGCACCACTTCATGTATAGATTCGTTGTTCTGCAGTCCAGCCCTGGTCACCCACTTTGATTGGAGTGTCTACCCTGATCTCTGTGGTAGTGACCATTTTCCAGTTATTTTACACTGTCTCTCTTATTCTGCCCTGCTTGTTCCAATTCGTTGGGTGATATAAAAGGGCAAACTGAGAATGTGACAGCCAGTCACTTCACTTTACTGAGGACCATTCTCGTGATGTGGATGTGGCTGCCTCATCCTTCGTTGCAGCAGTGGTGTCAGCTGCCGAGGTTGGCATACCGAAGTCATCTTCTCGTCGGTATCGTCGTGTGCCCTGGTGGATAGATGAGTGCAAGGATGCAATCTGTGCCCGGCGAAGTGCGTTTCGAAGAGTCTACAGTGCATCCCACTCAGGCGAACCTAGAACTGTTTTCGCATCACCAGAGCATGGGCTCGGCAAGCAATACGGGACAGCAATCGGAAGTCTTGGAGGACATTTCTGTCATTTGTTACTGTACACGCAAGAAGTAAATATATTTGGAATATTGTGAGAAAGATATCCGGCCAACCCCGTAGTTTAAATATTCCCTTCCTTCGACATTATATTGTCACTACTGGTGCCGAAGAAATTTGCAACCTACTGGGACAGACATTTCATCATTTTTCGAGCAGCGACCGATACCCACCCTCATTTCAGGCCCTAAAGGCTCGCTGTGAAAGGCAGGGAGTCGACTTCGGTATTTCGCAGGGGAAGACTATAATCAGCCATTTTCTCTTAGTAAACTTGAGAGCTCCCTCTAGCGCTCGAAAGACACTTCTACTGGCCGAGATTGTATCCATTATGCAATGCTTCAAAACCTGTCACTTGAAGGGAAAAACAAAATTACTTAATCTTAATAATATCTGGGAATATGGATGCTTCTCTTCCCAATGGGGTGTATCAACCCTGATACCCGTTTTAAAGCCTGGGAAGGATAAAGGGAAAGTGTCCAGTTATCGGCCGATTTTGCTGACTAGCTGTCTCTGCAAAACAATGGAGTGATTGATAAATGCTCGGCTAATGTATTGTCTTGAGTATTGGGGTCTCCTATCATCTCTCCAATGTGGGTTTCGCCGACACCTTTCAGTGGTAGACCATATTGTCGGCTTACAGATGGCTATTCAAAATTCTTGTATACAGCGACAACACCTCCTTGCAGTCTTCTTTGCCTTAGAGAATGCCTGACACCACATGGCGTCGCAGTGTCCTAAAACAATTACATGCATGGGTTTTTCGTGGACATCTCCCTAACTTTATTAATAATTTTATGTTCCGCAGAACTTTCCGTGTTCGTAATGGAGTATCGTATTCGCGGGAGTTCGTTTAGGAAAATTGTGTGCCTCAGGGTAGCATTCTGAGTGTTACACTATTTGCTGTAGCTATCAACGACATTGTGTCTGTTGTCCACCCCCCTGTGCGCTGTGCAATTTACGTGGATGACAATGATTTATTGCTGCTCATCCACCCTGTGTGCTGTGGAGCGTCAGATCCAGCTGGTTGTCTACCGGCTTGCTGATTGGGCTGACAATTGCGGATTTCTCTTCTCTGCTACAAAAACACAGGTAGTGCACTTTTGCCATAAACATTGCACTTTTATGTCTCCTGAGGTGATTTTATATTGGACTACCTTGCCTGTTTGTGGCCATATGAGGTTCTTAAGCCTTATCTTTGATTCCAATCTTTCTTGGAGAGATCATGTGACATGTCTTAAGTCTCGATGTTTGCGGGATCTCTCACTCTTACAGATGCTTAGTGGTCGTACTTGGGGATCAGACAGGGAAACATTGCTCCGCTTTTACAGAGCTCTAATTAGAAGTAAGCTCGACTATGGTAATAAAGCCTACTCTTCAGCACGCCCATTTGTGCTGAAGAAGTTGGACTCGGTTCACCATGCTGGAATCCGCATTGTGACTGGTTGCTATTCGCACAAGCCCAGTCATGAGAATCTGTGCAGAAGCTGGTGAGTCATCACTACACTATCGGCGCGAACAGGTTCTGCTCCAGTATTGGTTGCGAGTACTGTCCGACCGATCCCACGTACTGCATGACGCCTTTTACCACCCTCCATATGTACAACTGTATGATGCCAGATCTCGAGCCACCAAACCTGTGTCCGTTTCTTGCGCTCCTGTGCTTGAAGGGATGTTCCAGGCCATGTGCTGCCTGTCCGGCGCCCAGAACCACCATGGGCGATGCACCAGGTTTCGGTACGGCTTGGATCTGGCGACGGCTTGATATGGCGAACTTTACGAAGTCGACCATTCCCACTTACTTTTACCAAGGCCTTTTAAACGATTTTTGTCGTCAACTCTTAAGGGTTCTACATGCTTTTACACTGACAACTCCAAAACTGATACCTCTACTGCTTTGTGCCTTCATTGTAGGAGCAGAGAGGTACCTTTTTGGACTTCATCTATCATGCAGCATTTTAACAGCAGTGCTTTATGCTATTTTTAAAGCTGTGCGTTTTATTGATAGGCGGTGTTTTCGCAAGTGTCTGGTGTGTTCCGATTCGATAAGTACTCTACAAGCCTTGCAAACTGGATCCTCAGCTCACCACCTTCTCTCTTTGATAAGGAGACTGAGGGTGGCTGACCGCATTAGTGTACAGGTCATCTTGCTATGGACACCTGGCCATGTCGGCATTCCATGCAATACTGTGGCAGAAGCGGCAGCGAAGGAAGCATGCAGCCTTCCACCTTGTGACCTTCGTGTTTCTTTGTGTGATGTGCTGCCTGCTGTCCGCACTTTTGTCTGGGATTATCGGTAGAGGGAATGGCATGCCATCCCTCTAAGGAAGAAACTTCGCACCCTTACTGACTCGGCTGTCCCCAAGCGTCCCACTTCATTAACACGACAGGAGGATGTCCTCCTTACACGTCTTCGGTTCGGTCACGCTCGCGCTACACAGTCACTTGCTTTGTTCGGATCCCCTACCTCATCATTCCTGTCTGTAACACTCCGTTGACTGTGAAGCACATTATGTTGGAGTGCCTCAGATATGACCAGGACCGTCGTACTTTTAATCTTGCTGACGACCTTTGGGTAATCTTGTGTTTGGAGATCTCATCTGTGAGCAGCTTGCTCTCTCCTTTTTACTTGCGATGGGTCTTTTAGGTCTGTTGTGAACTGTCCCTTTTCTGTGTTGTGTTTGTTACTTTGTACGGTCTTTTCGAATCTTTTTCTTTTGTTAATGTGTATTGACATGTTTTTTCTGTCTTAACTCCTGTGGGGTTAGTCTCTGTTGTTTCTTTGTATTTGTGTCTTTGAGTTTGATTGTGTATTGCCTCCTATGGAGGCTCAGTGTTTCCAGATTTTTTATTATTACTGTGATTTTTTTTCATCCTATCTATGGGCGCTAATGATCACTGTGTCATGCGCCCTCTTTCTCCCACTCACTCAATACTCACAAAATTTGAAGTACTTTGCCAGCTTGTCATAACTGCACGAAGGAATAAATCTGCCTTCGTAAACTATATGAGTTGGGGCTTGTATACTTTGTTCACGCCAGGTCCCGATTTCTTCGACTTGTGAATTTTCATCTCTTCCTGGGTATACATAGGTATCAGACCTTTCATTTTATTATTTACATCTTGCACTGTACCTGGCACCAGCAGATTTTCAGCAATGAACTTCAGTGCAGTTTCCCTATCCCCACGATTCTTGTACTTTTCACTTGTTGTGTTCCATAGACATTCTTGGCTTTCGTATAACTCTGAAAAATTAAGAGTATCTTTACTACTCCACTTAGTCATTTTTACCACTATTGCCAGAGGTACTTTCACGTTGCTACTGCGCTACGAAGTACTGTTCAAGTCTTCAAGTTGATGTTTACACGATGCCAGTAGCCCTGGCTTCTAGGAATTGTGCATTTCAGTGCATATTCATCTGCCAGTAGCTGTCTTGTTGGGACAGCTCCTGGAACATCAGAATACTGGTTCCAGTGCTGGTGCTAGATACTTGGATAGGGCGTTTACACGTTTACGTTCCCTTTCCAGTGCAGTGGTTCCAGCTGCTGGCCCCAGCTACTGACCTCGTGTAAACGCCCCTTAACTCTACTTGTAACTAACATATGAAGGAAAGAAATCTACTGTAATGAGAAATGAAATGTACCAAAATATCCAGAATAAAATTAATTTACCGAATGACACTAAATTACTTGTAATAGAATGTAAACAAGTTAAAACAATGAAAAAAAGTAAATGAACCTAAATTTATGAAAATATGGGCACAAGATTTTAATATTTAATTTATGTAAGTCATGCCGTGTATAACACGGCACACATGTCAAGAGCAAGCTACGACGAATCAGCAGAACGTCTACGTGCATGTGTCGAACTGCCGGAACGGAACATTTCGCAGACAGATGTGCTTTTGTCGGCATATAGTCCGGCACTTTATGTTATTTTCCCAGTGTAACCTACATCAACTCATAATATTTAAATGAAGGCAATAAAACGCAAAGAGAGTCGGTACTGTATACAATTTATATCAGCCGTAAGATTATATTATTATCGAGATGAATGCATCAAATTATTGTGTAAAATTGAAAATGACAATTTGATTTTCAACAAAATTCTTTGACAATCCCCTGTTTTCCCTGACTTATAATAAATTTCTCTGACCTTTCTCAATTTTCTTTGCCTGTAGCCACCCTGGTATGTTGAAAATTTATTTTAGAGGTTTCATCAAACTTGGTACACATATAATACGTAGCCTACAAAACTGACTTGACTTTTGTGTATTTCTTTTATCACGTTTTCATATTTTTACAATGGCGACCATGCCATATTTTTCCGAAGTTCATTAATCTCGACACTCCTATTCTAGCTAGTTAGTTGACTGGAATTGTGTGTATTTTATTCATCCTTTTGTAATATTTTTGAAATCTATGGCCATTTTTTATGTCTTTAATAGATATAAATCTCAGAAATTTATTTCCTTATTTTAATCAAGCTGGGTACGGGTATATTCTTCAGTAAGCAGATATATTTTTCGTATATTACATTTATAATTTGTCGTAATATAATTATTCAGTAATACCACATGTACGGCAAAGATTCTAACCTTACGGGTTAATTTGCTCGCAATTTGAAGGTATGCAGATAACTTATAGAGGTCTGCGAATCAGAATTTAAAAAATCGAATCGAATTTCGAGTCGAATCTATTATTATTCCAATATTTCGAAGGTTTACCGAATATTAAGTTATGTCAGTAAAGAAACACAGGGTAAGTTACTGAAGACTCCATCGACTTGAGAACATAGGTTATATCAAATCAATCACTGTCACTTTCGATTAATTGTTTAACACAAATAATAAGTGAAACAAGACATACTTACGATTGGTTACTATTCAATAACTTATTATATATTTACAAAAACAGGACTGTCATTTTGGCAGTAAAAGCAAAATTATTTAAAAATGCATTTAGACCATCAGCACAGAGTATTTTTACTTGAAAAAATTCAATTGTTTGTAATTATCCTAGTTTTAAATCTTACACTTACGCTACTACACATATTGAAATACCAAAATATTGTAATTGTATAAGCATAATGACATCACTTTGTACAATGAAAAAAATTGAAAAAAATGTTGTAAGCTGTGCCGTCTTTTAATCGGCATATAATTTTGAATAGGCAAGGGTTTAGTCATTTATTACTCTAGTTAAATTAACCTATCAAGTGTTCCGTTTCAGCTTGAAGAGAAGAATAAATTTAATTGTGTAGGTCTAGACTTGACAAAACTACCGTACGAAATAACCATTAAAAAATGAACACATTTCTAACTACGGTGTTACGATTATTTTTTACGGTAACACTACGGCAATTGCAACACAGTCTTATTTCAACCAACAAACCTGTTGGCGTTTTAAAATGTTTGTTGCAGTGAGTGCAAACAGCTTCGCAATCACCTTGCTCAAAATATTGCCACAAGCCTCCACCTCGTTTACGTTTCGTCGTAATGTCTGCCGTTTTCACTCACTCGCTTATGTACTTTTTTTTGCACTTTCTTATAAACAGTTCAACAAAATAATATGGTACAACATGCATAAATGAAAATCTTCACGAACACTGAACAGACCTTGTCGTATTGTTTAGGCCGAACGATGCTACCATACCGACTATTTCATAGAGTGACGACATATCAATGATTTGACTACAGATAATAATAGACTATTGCGGCTTGCGAAAGGCGATATCGATCGGCCTTGCCGTTGCCGAGACGCACGCTGGAACTAATAGGCGTATTTTCAAGGCTGGATTGGTAGCGATTTTTGTGAACAATGCATTTTTGGACTGCTTTGGTTGCAACCAGATGCAACCCGGGTTGCTCCGGTATTTGTAAAGCAGCAGCGATGTACTTATTAAAAAACCCGTGTTTGCATTCATAAAGAAAACACACGGTCAAGCAAAAGGTAAAAAAAAAAAAAATAATAATTTCGATTATTAGGTAAACTGATTCGATTCGAGATATCGTCTCGAATAATAAATTATTCGCAAATATTTTTTTTTTCGGTTTCGAATATTCGCAGACATCTAGTAACTTATTATTTTTTCTCGGAAATCGTTGAAATGAAACGAAACAACGCAAATACATGAGTTATGTGCAGTTAAGACTACATGATTTTTTTGTGTGAAAAGTCTTTTGTTAAGTTAAACCATGATTGTGTAGATGTTTACGATAATGTATCGATGGTATGCTGGCATAAATGTAAGCGAAGGAATACTCACTTCTTAGAACAAGGAAGTGGATTCTTTGCCATCTTTCGGATTCGTATCGTTTAAATTTGGACATCTTCGTGCTTTCGAAACACAAACCTTCCCAAAACCAAGAAAGCAACTTGGTAAACTTGTACAGCTCAAGTCATGTATGTTTATTAGTTTGTGCGAAGAATTAGTGTTCTAGTTAATGTATTTGTATACAGAATGATGTTAGAACAGATAACAAAGCATCGTATATTTTAAACGCACACTGTTTGTAGTACATAGTATATGTTAGCTGATTTGCCGTACAGTATTAACTATTTGTTTCCATGTACTATTAATGTAGTTACCTATTATATTATGTCGTTTATATTACAATATGTAGATAAAATTTTCAAATATTGAGGTAATTCGTTTCACTTAATTTTTTTATATATTAGTAAAGGTCTTCGCGGATATAAAAATAAGTCCTGCCTTTGCTAATGTTCTGTCGCACGACCTCAATGTGATAATTTTTTTCCGCAAAAAAAAAACATTGAAGGCCACTTTCGTGTTGCACAAAAATGCATTTTGAGCTATGAAACAGGAAATATACTCATTTTTCAACATGGTTACAAATAATATTTGCCTCAGCCTCCGCTAATTCTATTATAGTGATCTTACAGTCATGGGTACAATAAATGGGCCAACTCGTGAAGGTGGGTCCCGCGTTAGGTATGTTCGGCAGGCAGGCCTTCGTGCAGGCGATATATGAGGGCGTGGTGTGAGGAAACGGAAAGCGAAGGCTATGGACAAAAAAAAAAGGATACAAATCGCAACATGAAATTGCGGTTAACAAATTCCTACCACCTTTTAGTAGAGAATAACCATGAATATTTCGTGTTCATAAATAGTGATATATTCAATGGAGAGCAACAATATTGATGTTGTGCCATAAAAATATAGGATTTCAGTGTATTACTAGTCCATATTATTGTCTAGTAGTTGAATTTGTATTAATTCCACAAATGTTTACTTTCACATTCTAATAACATGTTAACCCTCCTTCGTTTTCATTTTGCAACTAGTGTGTGTAGAAAGCAACTAAATGTTTACAAGGTAGACACACACAGGTTATCCACCAAACCAAGGTAAAAAAAATTCCCTGACTTTTGCAAGTTTTCTAGAAGGATATTAAACTTTTCGGTAACAATTGGAAATACGAATGTGTATTTATAACCCCTTTTGCAAATTGGAATAGTTGAAAAACAAATGTATACTTACCAGTACATATTCCATACTGTGAAATGTTCTACATACATTTTTTTGACTAATTTCGTGGCCTCTCTATTTGTACCTTCTGAATTGGTCTGTGTAGTAATGTAAAACCAAAACTTTGTATTTCAAAAATGATTCATCTTCACTTCACAAATGAGCATACAGTCCAGTACAGGTATATTCACTATTGCACATGCCTAATACAAACCAAATAATTCACACATTCAAAAGACAAAAATCAGTATACACATTTGATATAAAAATATTAATTATTGTAGTTAATGAGATGTATATTTTCAGTTCTTGAGGCTCAGCATTTTTTTGTCTATTAGAGCTGCTTTGGCACCATTTTCATGAATAGTTTGTTTTTGAGTTTCCAATTCAGCAGTAGTTTGCCTACGTTTATCTTGTTTTCAATAAAGTTCTTCCCGATCTTTCCTTTTCCTCTCTAAGGTATCCTTGTAATAGGAATTAGCATTTCTTGAAGCAAGTATCATCTTTTTTTATATTTGCTCTTTGTCAATATCACATACAGCCATCACAGCATCAAAAATGGTGTGCAAGTAAAGACTCATTTCTCATATTTTCTACACCTCACTCTTTGTTTACCGAATAGCCTCTTTCTAATGAGGTATTTCCGTGAAATATCAGTACCAATTTAATGAGTTGTGACAAATGCTCAAGGAGGCAGCAGTGGTCGAGGGTCAGACCTCTCGCCTCCCACCAAGGCGATCCGGGTTCGATTCCCGGCGGGGACGTTCCTCGGATTTTTGCTTGTGGGAATCGTGCCAGACGATGCCGCTGGTCGGCGGCTTTTCTCGGGGATCTCCCGTTTCCCCCGCCCATAATTCCGGCGCTGCTCCTTACATCATATCACCCATTACCAGCGCTAAAGACCTCGATGTTAATCGCTGACCGCAACCTCTTCGCTCGCTCACAAATGCTCAATATTACTAAATGCTAGTAGCTCAAACCAAAATTTGTTTAGTGTTTCAGTATTTCAGCTATGTTTAGCTAGTTTATTCTGTACACTTTCCAAGGCACAAAATTCTTTGTACTACCTGTGTACTTTGTCAGCTCAGTTACTAGATACATACTTATTTTTGCAATACATTTCCAAGGCATCTGACAAACATTTCTGGACAATTACTGCTTGTGTAACTACCAATGGGCCGAAACGCGATATATGGTCAACTTAAAGTGAAGAGGAGAGAGAGTAATAATTTTTGAAATCATAGTTTGCACAAATGTATGACATTCATTTTTGAACTCCAGTATTTCTCGCTCCGACAATTTTACTTGCGAGAGCAATTATTGTCTCATTACCCAGTTCAACTAATTTTGGTGGCAGAAGATTTTCTTTTTTAGTGACATCAACCGTTAAGACCTGGCGGACCTTTAGAAATATATGGCTTCACTATCTTTGCCATCAAATTCTTTACAAGTGAAGAAATACTATTGTACAGGAATTGAGCCAAAATAGTATCTGCTTGAAATTTTCTTTAAAAAGGTTCAGTTCTAAGACCCAGACGTAAAAAATGCCAATTTCACTTTCGTTTTTTTTTTTGTACACTTGGGAGAAATTTGAATGCTCTGTATGCAACTTCAGCATTCTCAAACCAACTAATTGAACAGACCTTCAGAGGGAACAATGAAGAACTTGTAACTGATATAAAATCAGCCCTCCTGGCAGGTACTTGGTGTTATATGTAAAGCTCTAAAAATTTCTACAACCTTCCAACATGCTCTTTTTTTTTCACACCACATTTAAAAGCACAATGAAGAGTGTGCAGCACACAACTGCCAATATCAAGCAAAATGCCAGCATTTTGGTTATCTGCCGTCTGTTTCTTAAAATGTGCTAAAATGGTTTTGTTGACATTATATCCATTCATAGAATTTTGTATAACTTTCCAAATTGATATCTACCAAAGATTTCTTCAATTATAGTAACACATTATTTGTAGTCCTCTGACCCAGGAACGTAGAGTTGTAATACCATGTAGCAACAGCTTCCTTTTCCTTGTCCCAGAATCTGATGCAAATATCCATCTGCTGCATTTCATCAATTTTGTTTTAAGCTGTCATCAAAATCAACAATAATATTATCACAGTCAACAACATTACATAAAATTTCCTTTTCAAGTAAGGTGCAAGGCCTGACACAATTGTGTATGCTAATTTGGTTTTCTGCAACGGCATTCCTACAGCCATTTCACTATCATAATACATTATTTTAAATAAAGATACACTATTAGCAGCAGTCTTAAGAGAAGCGTGCTGCATAACGGCATTTAAACGCCACGAAATTTCTGATTTTGTAACACTGTCTTTTTTTTTTTAATATATTGTTAGACACCTCGAGACCTTGCAGGCCGGGGCCTACTACTATTCTGTGACACTGAATGATGCAGTGGATAAGAAGAGCCTTGTTCATCGGAAACCTCCCATCACCAAAGACAGATTTAAAGAAAATTCCAATTAAGTTTGAAGTATTCACTGTACTATTTGTACGTATGTTTTTTTTACCCTTCAGTTTGCTAGAAATAGCTTGGAACTGCCACGTACCAACTAAATGCTGGGTCTAGTGACCAAGTATGATTGAATGCAGTTTTATTGAATTTAGACGTTACTCATTGTACTTGCATAACCATATTCAATCAAAGTTAGAAACCCCATGAAACATTTCAAATAAACAAGGCCCGAGTTTGTGTGCACATCGCTACAGTGTGAACAAAGATGCTACGTATTTATAACTTTCTGAGTTTACCACACTAAAATCCGTTAAGTCTTTCAGTGATCGTAAGTGTGCCATTGATTTAGAGCAAAGAAGTTTCTAAAATATGTTATCGTATCATTCAAAGGAAATTACGCCTCGACATGTAATATCAACTGACTGCGAAACAAGTAAACAATTTACAGCGCAATGGTAGGTACACGGAAGGTATGTTCCGTATACCTACTCGTGTCATTTCCTACTTTTTCCCTTTCTAAGTACCATCACAGTGTCCTGTAAGTTATGAAGGGGGTCGAGGGCATACTTGCTCAACTTGCAAAAGTGTTTTCAGCCTTCGTACATTATTCCCAACCTTTCAATCTGTAATATTAGTGTAGGATACACGGAGGTCCTACGGAAGTCATACAGAAGGTATACGGAAATAGTTGGCTGCTTCTATTCCTGTTATTGCAAATTTATTAGACCAGCATTAAATATGGGACTGTAATTAGTTGTGCAGAGTATAAAAACGCTATTGTAACTTATATTAGAACGTTTTTCCAACTGGCGTTAAGTGAAAGGCATGTCTGAGCGATTTCTTTCGTCGACTCTTGTGGCTGGCATGAGAATGCCAGTGAAAGTGTAGGAAGACGGTAGACTTGATAGGTCACAAGTGGTAATATTTTTTAAAAACTGTCACAGTGTGTTGAAAGTGGTTTCAGGGGGTCGAGGGTATAGTATCTTAAGTGACAGAAGTGTTTAATACCTTCCTACATTGTTTTTCAACC
Source organism: Medauroidea extradentata (assembly GCA_003012365.1). Taxonomy (NCBI): domain Eukaryota; kingdom Metazoa; phylum Arthropoda; class Insecta; order Phasmatodea; family Phasmatidae; genus Medauroidea; species Medauroidea extradentata. Next base: position 63,214 of record PNEQ01015275.1, read on the forward strand.
TTTTAATGTGTAAGAATAGCGTAGGGTGTACGGAAGATATACGGAGGGTATACGTAAGGTATACGGAAATAGTTGGCTGCTTCTACTCGTCTTATTGCAATTTCCTTGAAAGCAGCATTAAATACGGAACTCTTATTAGTTGTGCAGAGACAGTAAAAACCTTTTTTAAGTTAAATTGTAACGTTTTTGCAGCTGGCGTTACGTGAATGGAATATACGGGAGGTATGCGGCGAATAGTTGTGTTTTCCGCTAATCGTGTTATTGCAATTTTGTTGAAGCCTGCACGTGCAGTTATGTGGTCAACAGCTACGGAGCTTTTAAGTAGGGTAGTTGCATTTTAAACAGGCCATTTTTCTGCACTTGCAACGTTCTTTATCAGTATTTCGGATACCATCACAGTATCACAACAAAATTTTATTGCTTGCAAAAGGTAATGCTAGCTTCGTACATTATTTCCAACCAGTCAGTAGTTCATTGTACTAACATTATGTACTGCATGTATGCAGAGAAGACTCCGTATGCGAATACTCTGCGTGGCCGTAGTTATCGTGAATGTACGTTTGTCACGGACAAGTTACTGATCTCTGGCTGTGGAATATTTCCCGTGAAAAGTGGACTACGTTATCGTCTTGTAATTTCTCCTTGACAGCAATGTATTAAAGTATATGTTATGACAAACGGTCGCACAAAGCATAGCCTAGTCGACATGACATACTTCTTGCCATGCTGACAGATTGCGTTTGTGGAAAATGTTAAACGTTCGTTCCTCCTACGGTCATGTAGTATTAAGCGCACGCTCGAGTTAGCCCATGACTTATTCCCACGGGCTGTCGAGCGATATTTCATTACAGGCATGCGATTCGGCACGTCCACATGTTCCGCATGCGTGTGACATGGCGTTTTCGTGTGTGATATTGTTTACAATGTAATGCAGGACGGTCGTACCTCGTGTGGGGGAAAAAAGAACAATTAATGCCACTGTAATGTAAAAGAGGAGGAATAAGAGAATGGAAAGTAACATTCCAATCATCTCCTATTAGCCATGAGACTTAGCAAAAGATGGTGTATTGGGAAAATAAATACTTAGTCGCCAGCACATTTGTAACACTTAGGAATAATTACTTGTTTATTTACATATGTACATAACAGTTAAACTAATTGTGCTATACAATCGTTTCCATATGTCTGTCTGTTGCAATCGTTCACACTTCTGTGCAGCATGGAAGAGTTTATGGATGCTCGCCGTAGTCCAGCTGCGGACGCACGCAGGTCAGGCCGAGAAGGCGATGGCATACCGCCCAGCGGTACGGTACGACCAAGTGGTGGGTCCGTTGCCGGCCAGCAGCTCCGAGAAGACGATCGCATACCGCCCAGTGGTACGGTACGACCAAGTGGTGGGTCCGTTGCCGGCCAGCAGCTGGAAGCGTCGATGGGAATGTGGGTGGCCGCAGAAGGAGAGGAAGCTGCGACGCAACTGTCACCTGCGATGCTATTCCCTGGTTCCCTGGACTTGTCCCAGATCCGCGAACTTGAGAGCGAACCAAGGCAACCGGACGGAGTGGCTGACGCTGCGCCTGGTACACCCCGTGCGGCAGGTGCAGGTGAAGTCGGCGAATTGATGGATGTAGGAAACATTGCCGTGGGTGACGGTGACGTTCGTGGCCAAGCTGGCGCCTCTCAGCACAGAAGGGGCGGCGGTGTCGTCCAGGTGAGGCGAGGTGCCGGACGTGCCAGGGTGCGGGGGAATGCAAGAGGTCGTGGAAGAGGCCGAGGTAGACGTGCACCACCTGACGTCAACGACGACGCTCTAAGAGGAGACGACGACGTCTCAGAAGATTCGGGTACGTGCGGGCGGAGGAAGAAGATCGCGTGTTTCTTCATCACTGTTTTCGTGTCTGTCTTGCACGACGATGTGAGGAGAGAGTTCATCGATAAATTCGAGCAGGACGAGATACAAGAGTACGCCGTGGGCCTTGAGAAGTTCAGCACTGGGCAACAGGCGGCGTCGGGTTACCATCTGCACTGCTTCCTTAGGTTCAAGGAGAGTGGCAAGAAATATCTCGACGAAATGAGGTTACTGGTCAGAGCAGCTGTCGGTGAGGGAGTGCACATCGATGTGCAAATGTGCAAGTCACCGCGTAACACCATCAAGTACCTCTCCAAAGAAGATGATGCCGTCCTGTTCAAAAATATATGCGAGCAGAATTTTCATTTTGCCTACAGGAGCCGCAAGTGGGCTTCGACCGTGTCTTGTTTTTCGTACGCAGACCCCTTCCTCTTGCAGCACGCCAACTCGGCCAATCTGTTGAGGAAACTGCACCAAGAAGTTAAAAATACGAAGAACAGGAAACGTGCACTCCACCAAGTAGCCACTTCACCTTACGGCTGGGCAATGGATATCATCACCTGGTTCAACAACAACATGGACAGGCAACTAGATCGTAGGCGTCACTTGATGTTGTTCGGCCAGTATGCATCGGAGGGGATGGCGTACGTGGAAACCAAGTTGTTCGGCCTCGACCTAAGCGATGTGTACATGGCGTCCTCGTCAAACTCGTACGCCTTCGGCGAGCTGGACAACGCACAACACAACTTCGTGGTGTTCGACAGTTTCGATCCCCTTCAGTACGAACCACTGATGCACATACTGAAGAGGCTGTTGTCGGGGCAAGAATTTGCGACGGACGTGAAGTACGACAATTTGGGTCGAATCAAGTTCGAAGGGCTCGTCATCATGGTCTGCTACACGGAATTCGAGCCCCTCGTTGCCGATGTCCTCAAGTCACGGTTGCACATCGTACATTGTTACGAACCGATGCCGAATGGCGGAGAGGCCTTGATGGATGTAGGACTTGCACATGACCTAGCCTTGGACGACGAATTTTTCCAGAGCCCGTTCCAGCATGATTGCGACGACGACCAGTCATCTGTGCAACTGTCGAGCAACGCGGACATGGTGCTGGACGAGACGTGAACACAATTCGTGATTGGCTTGAAAAGAAGTGAAACACATGTACACCTACAAGAAGATTTAGTATGTACGCCTGAATCGAATGTGGCCCGCACGTACCCGAAAACGGCTGAATTGCAATATGCGGTTGTCTTTTCCTCATCATCACTCCTTCTCGACACGCAAACGTAACTATAAACTCGAGCGCGGATGCCAGCCATAGTACTTTAACTGTATGTAAACACACACGATGACCAGCACAAAAAGCCGAAGCCTTCGTACGTATTGGCACGGCCGAGTTCACCTTTCATTACCTTTTTATTTTTTATGATCGATGCATCACCGCTGCAGCGGTCATAAGCCCGAGCATACGATAAATTGGAGCGCAATTTCATACGAGCCGAACAAGTGTTGCACGCGCGCAGTATGCACAGTAGCGAGCGTGCGATGCTAACAGTAACGAAATCTATTATTTTCAGGCATTAAGGAGGAATATTCTTCGGTTAGGTGTCGCATGGTTACCGTACTAAAGATGTACACATTGTGGAGAAAATGTTGCCTTTGAAGTCCCCATTTTGTAGGTAATTGCCAATGGGAATTGGCGCTATTGTTTGTAGACGGATGTTTTGCATGTTTTGCCTAAGTGTTACAAGCATGTACAAGGTTGTAATTTTTACAGGGTACCGATGAATGCCTGGTCGAGATTCGTAGACGACGTCGGTGGTAGTGGCAGAATTCCATGGCACCTACGCGCCATCATGTGGAAAAGCTACATGAGGTACACGGACCGAATTTGCGTCGTGTGTTTCTTCTACGGCAACGGATACAATTTTGAGTTTCTTCACGACATTTTAATGGTCACCAACAGGAGTTCCAAAACAGGCAGGATAAGCAAAGGAAAGTTAAAGACCTTTTCGAGTGGCTCGACCGAGATGACGAGGCTGGCGCGATTCGCCGCAAGAAGTACGTATACTTTGATTTGACTACCAGGAAAGTCTTGAACTTGTACGGAGAGGTGCCGAGACCCGAAGAAAGGCGCCGTGTGCCGTTTTACATGCCTAGCTTGAGGAAATAGTTAAAAGACGTCGAATCGAAGGAGTGATGATTTATTCAGTCTATTAATGTTATCGTTAAACGAGGTGTTTATTGTCAAATTTTTAGCATGTATGTTAATTTGTGTGTGTCGTTCGTATTGAACGTTTTCTCTGTATGTCCGTTTTTTCGTCAAACTGCTTGCCATTTCCTTCATTTACATGGGCATCTGTACGTAATTCATGTCGTTCCTATAGCTTGGTGTTGTCTGTGTATTGACACTTGGAGGCAAGTGTGTGCGTTGAAAGTAATTGCTGCTTCCACTTGTATGTTACTTCTTTTACAAATACCCAGTTTTGTCTTCTGTAAATGTGTCACATTACTAACAGCATTTCGCTGGAAATTTCCTGTCGTATGTATTACTATTAGACACGGTGTAATTATAAAATTTACGTCATTGCGGTATGCTCGAGTTGTGTGTAATTCCTGTCTACAAGTGTGTTACTAAGCAAAAATGTAAAGGCTGCTAAATAAGAGAATGGAATACAAGGTTACATCTTTAATTCTACAGTATTTGCATTTGGTGGTGCTGTGTACACTTGCACTTGTCTGAACGTACTGTAAGTAATGCAGGTCGAAGGATGTTATCCCTGTCTTTAAGAGTTTGTCCAGTTCACATTTTTCTGACGTGCAACTCAATGTATCGCAGTGCAGTGTTCATATGTTATGCGGTTGTAACTTTTTCCCATTTGTTCACGTTCGTTACTTATGTTTTTGCACAGCTGTTATATTCTTGTAGGGTAACTAATGACAGCATCACCTTCCTAGTGTCTTGTAATTGTATTAGAATACAAAATGTTTCCATGTTTTGTTTAAGGTTATGTGCTGCAATCAATATTCCAATGGCTACTGTATAACCACTCAGGTGTACAGACGTAATTTTTGCATTAATACTTGTCGAATGACACTCTTCTGATGTGCAATAATATGTCCGACTAGTGCTTAGCGTGCAACAGCCATGAATGTGTGGATTAAGGTGGACAAAAATTTAACTATTGAATGACATAGGAAAAAAACAGTATACACTCAGTCTGCAATTGAACAAAGATGTATGAAAGCAGCCCATATGCTATAGCAAGTTAAGTAAAAAAGAAATATTGTAAGCCACATAAAGGTCATTCTTAAAAACAATAATGTGTTCAACTTCTGAACAAAATAAAAAGAAATGCCTCATTGAAAAGGCATACTGCAGCTAGCGTTAATATTTTGCATCCTAGTCTTCTTCTGATTCCACTTGATTATATCTATGTTAACTTGTTTTGTGCATGTACGTTTATGAGACATTGTACATTTACTAATCAAGGCTAAAGGTCAATGCAAATCATAATTTCTTACTTGTACTTTTCTGATGTCAACAATTCTTTGCTCATATTTATTTAATAGGTATTTATTCTTATTGCCATTCTGAGTCAACTTTGTGTACAAAGAAAAGAAAATATGTGTTTCTGTATTCAGACAACTGCCGACACATGTCTAGTGTGATTTTGTATGCTTCGAAATAAATCAAGTAATGAAATAAATGAAAAACTTTTGGCCTGGTGTGCAATGAATAACTACGTATCGAGAATGGCAATTTTGGCTGGCAATGTGAAACGAACAGTTGACGGCGTGTCAGGTAATGCAGCATGAATTAGGAATTGGACGAGCTTGAAGTAAATCACGTCATGCAGTATGTAATCCGCAGCAAGTTATGACAATTACATGTAAGCCATGTGTTTGCATGGAATGCTATAGATAGGTACTGTTAAGTACCCGAATTTTTGCTATGTAATGATTATCGTTTGGAATCGACTCATTAAATATGTTATACCTAACCTGTGGTGACTTTCATTTCTGGAAAAGTTATTATTCTTTCATGTTGTTTCCCTACCCTGTTAACAAATGATGGTTATGGTATGCATCAACAACAAAATGACATTTCATTGCAAATCATATATGCATGCATGTGTTGTGTATAGTCACATACCTACTTATTTGTACCACAATAGCATGGTGACAGTTAACTGAGCGAAAATGTGTTATGCTTGTGCACGGTAAGTACTCGTCGAGTGCACAAGTATTTCTACCACAGCACCGTTGATGTACGGTACGTACGTATCATGTAGGCAGTAACCTACTTGTAAGCAATGCCTTTAGTATGCTGGAAAATGTTCCATGTCACGACATTGTTACAACTCATAAGTGTTCGCCAAACCAACAACAGACTATACTTTATGTGTGTGTTCAAGGAGAAGTGGCGATGTGCGTCATTGGCTTATAGTATGACACGAGGCAGGTGAAGACATGCTGGAAATTCACGTAAGCATGTAGGATGAGTTGTAAGTGAATGGTTTCGCAAGCGATGCAGTAATAAGCAGATGTCTTGGACTGTCAATTTAGACATTAATAAGTAAGAGGCATAAAGGAGTAATGCTTATGAAAAAAAAATAACAAATTTCAGCAACAAAAAAAATTAAAGTAGAAAAAGGAATGCAACAAAAAAAACATACTTTTTGGCTGACATAAAAAAATTTTATTCCATTAATTTGTCCATCCAATTAACTTAAAGTATCACTTTTTACTACAAATAAATGCGAAATGATCATGTGAATGTCATGTTGACATTTAGCTTCACAGCTTGTACAAAGCAATGCGAAATGCTTGTGAGAAAGTTACGTTTCGAATTTGCAGGAGTGTCGAGGGCGCACGGGCACAGACGGTTGTTGCGAGATTGCGGCCGTGTGCTCCGTGGGTAGTCCCACACTCCCACGGGCCGACCACCCCAACAAGGATAAACATTACAATAATTGTTAATTATTTTTAATTTGTAAAATATTGTATAATTTAAAACAGGTGGTACACTTCAATGACTTAGATGAAGGGAAAAATTGTAAAAAAAAAATTATTCTAATTAAAAAAATTTATTGAAGGGAAACATGTTAAGAAAATTAGCCAAACGTTAATTATTAAATGAATTGTTGAAAAAATTGCCAGAAACAAAGAGAAATTTATTTATGAATTATTTAGTGGAAAAAGAGAAAAATAGAAGAAGAATCAGTCGGAGGAGGAGGACGAGTCGCTGCTCTAGCCGCCCACCTCTTCGACGGCGACACCTTCAGGGCCCGGGCCTCCCTCGGTGGCCTGCCTGCGGGCCTGCCGCGCGGCTGCTCGCTCCTGTGCCCTACGCTTGGAGCGTTTATTGTGTTCCGCCGCTCGCCGGGTGATCGTGTGGAAGCACCCACGGAGCACAGCGTCGCGATCTCGCGGCGACTCCCTGTGTCCGTGGGCCTTCAGCACTCCTGCAAAATTTTGAACACAAAGTTCACGTCAGCATTTCGCATCTATTTGCGCGACAAGTACACTCCCAATAAGTACACAATTTCCACATTCACTTCGGGCGAGCAGCTTCACGCCCCTAGGCACAGAGGCGAAGGACGGCCTCTCCTGTCCTCGCGGGATGAGGAACTCCCTGGAGAGGACCGCCTCCAGGATGCACCGCGCGACGGTGGCGGCAGGCAGATGCTCCGCGTCGGGCCGTACCAGGGCGTGATAAGCAGTGCTTTCGATGAGCACACAATCGTGCGTGCTTATCACGCCCCGGCCCGTATCTTCATGGCGGTACACCCGGACCTCTGGTGGTGGTGGCGGCGACGTGGCGACGTCCTCCTCGCCGCCTCCTTGCTGTTCCTCCGCAACCTCCTGTACAGCCTCCCGGGCCGGCTCCCGAAGAGACGGTGGCGCCTGCGGGGCCGTGCTGGGTGGCACCTTGCCGACCTCGTCTGCTTGCGGTGGCGTCGTCGGGGCAGGGGGCGCCGGGAGATTCCCCAACATTTTCATCCCGCCCTGGGCGACCTGCCCGGCCCTGTACAGGTCGTTCCGCACAGAGCCGGACACGTCGCCCAGGAGCAGGAGGAATGCGAGGTCATCCCCAATGGCCAGGCGGCTGATCTCCAGCAGCGCTCGAGACACTGTGGAGAAGAGGATGTACACTTGCAGTAACCTTCGGAACGTCGGGACGTGTCACAATATAGCCATGGTGTCGGCAAATGGGGCGACATGTCAAAGGTGGGCGATTAAACATGTTCACTATTCTACAAGTACGCATACTTACGTCTTGCGTGGGCGGGCGTGGCCGGCGTCACGCCCAGACTGGCGCCCACGTTCTCGTAGCGCCTGGCCATTAGGGGATAGAACGACTCCCCTGCGCCATGGCGGGAGCCATGAACGGCCTCACCGCCGCCTGCCCGTAGCCGCGCGGTAGCACGGCCGGCATCACCACCCGGCGTTCCTCCTCCCGCTCCTCGTCGTCAGGCATGGACGGACAAGAGGGCTGCTCCGGCGCGCCCACCTCTCCCTCCTCCCGGCCGCCCACTGAGGCTGCAGCTGGGCTCTCGCACGTCTCACTCCGGCTGCCGCCGCTGCCGTCCTCCGACGGCTCGTCCAGCGCCGGAGGAGGGACTGCCGGCAGCACCTCCGCGCCGACATCGGGCGCGCACGTCGTCCGCGACGTAAGGGCAGCCCTCCTCCTCTGCGCCCGGGTTTGTAGGGGTGAGAATCCTGTTTTGCACCAATCCGACATGATAAATGTGGTTGCATAGTCGATGTAGTCGAGGGAAAAGGACGTCGGTGTGTGACGGTGAAAAATTGCATTCCACATGTGTCACATGACTTACCTTCCATTTGCGAATCTGATTTGAAATCACTTTCTAAGTCGAAATTAAGGGCCTGCTGCTACTTCCAACTGTAACAAAAGAAAGACAATGTTTGTAAAATACATGTTCACGTACAGCTAATGACATAAAGTTAAAAAATTTGAAAAAGAATGAAATTAATTCGTCATGCGTAATGCTTTTACGGTGGACTAAGGATCTTTATACGACCCATTTTCAAATTTCGCCGCGACTCTGTGCGCCGAAGAATTGGTCCCGCCTGTTGGACCAGACTCAGCTCGCACACTGGCGTGCAGGATACACGAAATGTACAGGGGGTGAGCGCCACGACAATTCGTCACCTTACAAAAATCCCACATCGACTGTTCCTGTGCGACACGATATGTCCGAACACGGCGGACGTTGCCAAACACGACGTGAAATTTAATTCCGGTGACGATTTTCGTCACGACGTAATTACCTTCGAGATGAATTTTCGTCACGTCGGTCGCACCATAAACGTTCTTTTGCGTTGTCAATTTTCCCACATTTCGTAGTCCGTGTACTGTACAGAGGTGTACGATTCAGCAAGTATTTCACAGCGAATATTGTAATGGCAAAATAACACTAGGAATTTAGAATACGCGAATTATTTTTTTCGTGATTTTTTTGTCCTGAAAATTTAGTATCAAATTAATTTCATTGTTGCTGGTGTCGTCCGAGTGACCTAATAACAGGCAGAAAGCAACAATCACAAAAAGCAACCGACCAAAGCGGTTGTTGGAGTCTTGTACGTACTTGTTAATTGCAATACTTGCGCTGATTTTAAATAGAAGGCGATTGGGTGACGTACGGGTGTGCAAAAGAAGCGAACCATACTGTGTTTATTTGTACCGTTGCATGAAGAGTTGCACTGTAAGTGGTGCGCTCGTTTTTCATGTCGGGAGAATGGCAAATTTAACAGAGAGTAATGAAGTGAATAAGCGATGTATGCGTCTGTCATGGTGCGAGCAATAGCGTGCACGAATGGTAAAGGAATCATGCAGTTTGCGGCATGCATTGTGAAATTAGTAGCATCAGGCGCGACACGCCGACTACTCTCGGTTTACTACCCTTTTCGGAATACATCCCGAAAAAGGTAGTAAACCGAGCCAAGTTTCCAGGTCGCACACGATGCTACCTTTACCCGTCACGGAAGCAAATTGTTACACGGTGCAAGTGGAACTTTAATTTTGACTTCGCCACACGTTAAAGAACGAGAGGCTATATTACAATTTGTAATAACGTGCACTTGTGAATGACATCTGTGTTTTCTATTCAAGTTTGTTTTGCTCGCTTTCATACATATGCAAATATAATTATTTACAATGCATATCGGAAGACATCTTGGTTATTACAGTTGGTGTTACTGCTAACTGCCGAGTTCATTTATTTCAGTTCAAATTCAAACGTTCAAATACGAATTTGCGTCGACAGAGCGATATATAACGTATTAATTTTTACATATGAAACGTACGCCAATGTCCTCAGTAGCTGAACTATTGCCACACTTACATTTACTTGTAGATACTTGTTACGATCGTGCAAGTGCAAGTAAACTGTACTCTCCGACGCGTGTCAGGAAAGCAAGTCGTACGATTTAAACTACTCTTCGAATTCGTACCAAACTTGTACTACATACATCATCAACTTGCACAAAGGCAGTAGGAACATGTCGTACATTCAATAAGACGTCACAGTTGACAAGTGACTAATAATTTTGTTGCAAAACGGAATTGCAAATAATGGGAGCATGTAACTTTATTTATTGCATTGTTATTACATTTATACGCACGTACAATACAGTATTCCGTACAGTGACATGTAATCACTAATTAATGTCACCCACAAATACAAAAAAATGCTACGTGTTTTTAATGTCAACTATGGCATTCGGCAACTTGTTAAGGAAAACATTAACAATTTACAACTTGTTAGCTACAAGTGAACACGATTTATTTATTTATGCCGTTCGTTTTAACGACATTACGCACGTAAAAATTTTTGATTGTGAACACACACAATGAACAACTTCACAATGATGGGAGATGCTGGAGCGAGCAATGGACACCGCCACTTTGCGTCTGTTACAGTATCTTGAAGCGCAACGACATTTCTTCCGCATGTCCCATATACGGACTTGTTATTTAGAAAATGTCGTTCCGCATAAAACCGTATACCCGACACTCGATAATAATTAACAAAGCTAGTGTATAAAGTACCACTTACCTGCCGAGAGTTTCGCAAAAATGCTACAAACTGATGTCACAAGGCGGAAAATTAATGGCTATTTGTTTTTTTTTTTCGCAGAGGAAGTTAACATAGATGCTAATTACTCGATGTAAACGTTTTACGTTTATCTCCATCTAGCGGTTCCTAAGGGAACTGTTTGTTCGTCTTTGGCGAAAGTAAATGCATTATATACGTCCGCCATGTTTAGTACCGTCATTTTATATATACCGATAGGAAAGTGTCACATCTTCAACGCATCGTTCAGACATATGTGACATTATTTTTAACTGTTTTGTATGGAAATTTATATCCTAAATTAACTTAAAGTTACAAAAATTATTGTTTTCTTTATAAATGTCTATTTAAGGAAGAACAACAACGTCGTGAACACACTACCAATTGACCGTGGTGGCACCACTGAACGGCCCCGGACGTTACAAATTTTGAATTGGCCGCTGCGAACTACACACAACGACTGTACTGCTATTGTAAAACTCGATTAAAAGCAGTAATTTACTTACTGAAGACAAGTATTTGTGCAGAAAAACGTCCGACATTGAAAACTGTAAGTGAGAACAACCACGCTGGCCCCAAATTACCGCAATGATGTGTTGCCGCAGAATAAGTAGAGTTGCGTTGACGAGTTGCCGCCGCCTTACAGCGTACGCGCGTATACAGTATTACCTGAGCGTGTACGCTGTAAGGAAATCAACTTTCAAACGGTCGTAATTTCTCGCTCGAAATAGATTAGCACTTGAAATAATTTTTCCCTTATGCAACTAAATTAGTTTAATCATGTGGAATGGTCAGTTTTCTCGTAACTTGTATATTTGAGTCGGTACGAATTTTTTAGTGCTTCTAATTAGAAATTGTTGATGCATTTCGGCACGGACGCTCTAAGATAGCTATGTATGACGTCACGATAGCTGTGCGGGAATCGTGCCGTACAGCTAACGTAGGTTAATTACTTCATACGTAATATGTGAATAGATGTATATATGTTAATAAATGTATTTAGTATGTATATACAGGGTGTTCGAAAAGTAATGCATCAAAATGAAACCACGCGAGGGGGTGGGGTTTGTGACCAATTTGAGATGGGGAACCCGTGTCCGGAAACGAACCGTTACGCCCCTGTGAGCAAATTTAATTTCAGGTAAGTCTGGCAACGTCGCGCAAGCTGAAAGACATGATTTGACGGCTGGCTCTTGAGTGGCTTCTTCGCCCGCACATTTCCAAACAGACTCCTTGGCTCAGGGACAACGTGTTGGGCTTCAGATCGTGGGCCGGGAAGATTGCGGTTCGATTCCGGCTGGCTGCAGGTTTTTTTGTTTTTTTTTTTACTAATGTCGTTTTTCTTCATGTTTTTTTCGCCGCTTACAATTCGATTCCGGCTTCTCCTTTTTTTTCCCTCGTAAGA
>PNEQ01015276.1:0-16566 GCA_003012365.1 Medauroidea extradentata
GTCATGGAAGCTCTGGTGCAAAGTGCAAAGAACAAACACTCATTTAATACATAGATTATACTAAATAAACAAAAATAATTTATAACATGAATACTTTAAGCCAAAGACATCACCGCTGTATGCCTTGGAAGCAAGCATATCAACAAAACAATGAAAATTTACTAAAGCCTTTAACATAGCAAACGCTATGTTACAACTGGACTCACGCTTAGTATTTTCGTAAGAAAAAGGGTATCTCGACACAATGCAACACTTTTAAAACGTGTATCAATCGGCTGCCTTTAGGGTGTTCAAGTGCGATAAAATCATAATTATATATTTTTATGAAACGATGTTAGTTTCACATACGATACTTGCTAGTACAGTTTCCTCTTACAAAACAATTTTAGCTCTCATAGTTTTCTCATAACGGTGCGTCAAAGTCAAAATTTGCATGTGTTCTGCTGTCATGCAACTAGTGAAAACCAATTGACTTACGTAAGTGAAATAACATGCCATGTGCTACGTAACAAAACATTTAAATTATTTCCCATAAACTGTTATTATATTTTTAAAAATGTTGAATTCGCATTTTTTTTTTTTTTTTTACTTTTGCGAACTTTTTTTTAAATAATTCGAAATATTACGTTGCGGGTTTTCAAATGTTTTATTGCAGAGCTCATAGGATGTTAGTCCACGGTGAAATATTTCAATTAAGTAGATCATTTAGTTTTCGCTATTTGCATGACAGCGTAACAAGAAATTTTGGCTTTGTCGCACCGTTCTGAGAAAACTATGCGAGTTAAAAATGTTTTGTAAGAGGAGACTGTACTCACAAGTACAGTCTACAAAGCTAACATAATTTCATAAAAATATAAAATTATGATTTTATCGCACTTGAACACTCTTAAGAGGTAGGTTAGTGTCATTTAATTTACTTTTAAACGTGAGCTACAGTGCACAGTTACTTTATTAACGCGCTTTGGGTTAGTTATCTTTTTTAATTTTATAAACTAAAATTTTTAGGAAGAACGCTGCCTGGAATATATTTTGTACGCCAAATACAATTATGAAAGTATTCGACCTGAGGGGTTCATTTATTTATTATGTTAATTAAGGGCTGGGAAACTAGTGACGTCTTGAGGAACATGAAATAAAATTTTAGTTGATTTTCCTGCGGATACTGCAAAATAACTACAAAAATGTCTCAAAAAGTTTAAAATTTTGCTAAAAAGCATTAATTTAGTATAAGCAAATATTTATAGCTTAAAACAATAATGTAAGTAGTTGAAAACAATAAGTAACGTTTTATTTTATTTCTCTCCTGTTACAAAATCGCGTGATCTGTAGCAGGCATCCAGCATGTGTGTGCGAACTTCTAAAATCCTCACTAATATTTCGTAAATACAGTTGCAGTGACCAATTTTGCTACCGTGATAAGTAACTGGAAGCAGAAAACAACCATAGCCACTCTGCTATGCACCATAGGAACGAACTATTTCCTGTTTTCCATGCACCAATAATGCCAGAGTCACATTAGAGCAAGTTGTGGACGAGAAGACTTCACGCCAGTTGAGCTGCTTGCACGTAGAGGCGATCTTGTAAGAAATGAGAGAGCAAGAGTTGGCCGTACATGTCTTAGTCGCGGTATAGCCTGTAAGACGGAACCCTTAAGAGGATGTATTACTTCTCATGAAGACGTTATTCCTCTTTGTATCATTGCTGAATGGTGAGCGGAATTAATGTTTAAAAAATTGCAATTGTCGATTATGTGTGATTTGTTGTGCTCAGTTGTTACTGTTATATGTGTTTTCATAAAACGACAAGAGAGAATAATTATCATTGATTTTCAAACATTCACAAAATTTTGGAAAAAAAACTTTACTTAATTATAATATGTATAGTACAAGGCAAGTTATGTACGCAGCACTGTCATATTTTTAAATAAATCTTACTAAAAATGTTCACCCAGGAAGAAATAAATACAAATTCAGCATGGCGAGTGATAATAAGGTTTGTAGGATGAAATCTTTCACCCTAAAGTGAAGGAAATCCTGTCCCATTTGGTACAGCACCGGAAATATAGGGTACGAAGAAGCTTCGTGCTTTATCGAGTTTGTCCCGTTACTCTTCATATAAATTCGACGAGGCGCCGTGTGTTACTTATTGTTAAGTTAATGTTAAAATCATGGGTATGCGCTGGAAGTTGAGGATTCAACCGTAAGGTTGTGTATGTGTGTTGGTGTGTGTGTAGGTGTGTGTGTGGTTTTGTATGTGTACATGCGTGCCAGCGGGCCTTTACAAACTGAAGAACAGATCTTACCTGGCTGTGTTGATGATATTGTAGTAAACAATGAGGTGGTCCGTTTGTGTATACATGGTCTCACCTCGGGTTCTGCCTGAGTGCGGTTTGTACGTCTTCCTGTTTGAGGTGTCGGAGCGGTGCCACACACTATAGTATCCGAAGGGAGTAATCCTCGACCACTCCATCAGTTGTGTTGATGCAGCTCTGGGGCTCGTGAGTATTGGTGGGCACTACACTGGGATGGGTTTCCTCGGCCTCTGGTGCTAGCTTAACGCTTCCGTGACCCCTCAGCACTAAAACCTCTCACATCCAGGTCAACCTTCAGCCTCCTCGTGGCGCCAACGGATCCTAGAACTGATACAGGCTCTGAAGTGCGGGCCCTTGCATCCTGGCTTCTCAGAGCTAGGAAAGGAGTATCTGCCTTGATGGATTCTCCGATATGTGGCAACCAGGAGAAAATACTAGGTGGGGCGTTAGACTCCCTAGAGCTCGGGCCATTGGGGCCCAAAAGTCTGGGTCTCGAAGTGAAGAGACCTGGATAATGGTAATGGTCGAAATCGACGACGATCAGGGGAACGAAGGCGCTCGACCTGGTCGCATGGCTGTAAGGGTGGTCTCCCCCAGTGGGTGTTCCGGAGCAAGGGACACCCTGTGCGCCCTCCAGTACTCTGGCGGTAAGGCTGGAAAACATATACGTGTCATTAAAATTAGGCAGTAGTATGGGTGACCTGGTAGCCCCACGGTAAGGTTCACTCCTGTGTCTACGGGCTGGACTCGTGGTTGCCTATATTATGGACAGACCTGGAGAGGACTCCTCCTTGCTTACAGGTCGAAGAGTTGGTTACTAAAGTGCCCGGGAGCAGATTTGGTGAGTCTGAGCCCCGACTCTAATCAAGAGGCGGCTGAGCTGATGATATTAGTCGGGGGCATGGCAGTGGGCGAGATCCTGGGGTGGGTGGCCCTAGGATCTCTCGCTAGCCTGTGCTACTCCTTTGTAAGTTGATCGGAGGTGCAGTCCAGTGCTCCACCAAGGGGTTGGGTGGTTCACCTGTTACCAAAACGCCGGTATGGCAAAATGCCTTCCTGGAAACAGGAAGGATTTTTTTATTTGGTTACAAAATGACAATACAAACGATATCTTGAAATCCGTTGTCCGGCCAAATGTCTGTACGAAAACAATTGTATTTAATATTACGTGAATTTAATAAAACATGGCGTGTCACCTTTGTATTAATTCCCGCGTTTTAGCCCATGAAGCAATAGTGCTATAAGGACGATGCTGGCACATACATCAAGTGCGCCATCAAATTTACAAGCAAAACAGAAAACTGGTATACATATAGTGTAAACCAACCCTGCTTCGTGATACTAAGATTTCGAACATAAGTAAAAGAAATACGTTATATTTTAATAGTGATATATATATATATATGAGATATATTGGTCACTTATTGTAAACACTACACATGCCTGTTATCTGTTGGTAATCTAGCGAACTATGTGTACAGATACTTCCTAATTACGCGAAGCCTGCAACATGGTTTATCACGATATATTGTCCGTTTACCATATTTTGTGGTAAACACGAATGTTTTGCTGGAGACAACAAAATGTTTTGTGGCGTGAAAAAAGTACTTCGCTGTCTCAAAACTAATAACATATTTTGTAGTTTCGAAAAAATACAATTTTATTTCGTGCAAAGAGAGGTTACAAAAAAACATTGTAGACCTACCTTCTACAAGTCGACATAAGCAATTTGTTTGGTAACTTCTCTTCGTTTCTGCTTAATGTAATTTAAATACTAACTAATACAGGACTGGCATATTTAATTTAGTTAGAATTATGGCAATTTTATTTTATGTGAGAAATTTACTTCGTGTCGAAAAAAAATTCCCGTTACGTTCTGTGCAAGATACAGGACTGTAGTACTCCAAGAGAAAACGCATGAGGCACTATTTGTTAGATATGGACTGTTTAGTGGTCAGACCACTCACCTCACAACACGGCGATAGTGATTCATTTACCTGTAAAGTCACTCCAGTTTTACGTGTGATGGCTTCTCTTGAGGTGCTTTTGTTTTTCCCCCTCGCATGTTTTTTTGCCGCTGTCTCATATCTCATATCACATTTAACGAGTGGAATACTTCGTTGTTAGAGGACGTGGTACATAATTCAACGCTAAAAGCATTAATCTATAACTGTAGGTTACTTGAAGCCAATGTGCGAAAACTAATCAATAGCAATCCTAGACAATAGTTTCAGCCAACGTTTTAAACAAAATTGTTTCTAGTGTTACGAACTTCTGAGGCACAATCTCTGACACAGTGGCGGATTTAAGGGAGGGGCGGTGGGGGCGACCGCCCCCCTAAGGACCTGTTGTGTTTTTTCGTGGAGTAAATTTTTAAAATATATACAGAAGAAGCATTACATTTTTACAAATAAATATTTGTTAATAATATTCATCCACGCAAATAGACTCACAAATGCCTAAACACTCATATAATATGTACATTTTATGTGATCATAACTGCAAAATTCAATATTGCTGAACCCTGTGTGTCTACCTGATGAAGGGAACAGATTCCAGTTCCCGAAACGTCGTAACACTGTCTGTCTGAAAAAACTACTGTGTTTTGTTTCGTCTCTTCATTGTGTCGTTTGTCTTGTCTGTACATGTCTGATATCTGTTGCGTTTTGTCTCGTCTACTTGTTGTGTTCTTTTGTTATTTTTTTGTTCGTGTCTGATATCTACTGTGTTAGTTGTTTCGTCTCATCGTTGTGTCACATGTTATTTGGTTTTTTTATTTTATTTGTTATTAATTTCATTTATTATCTGTTTGTTCCTTGTTTTTATTTGACCCGATTCCATCTTGGAATTTCATGTCGTGTATGTATCTTGCTGACTAAGCATACTCTGCTTATTTTATGGTTTTCTTTTATTTGTTTAGTTTTCTTTGATAGTCATTCAATTTTGTAATGGAGTACGTCCAAGAAACTGAATCTAGTCATGAACTCCCAATGCACAGTTCTTTCAAATATCATGTCTTCACATACTCTCAAGTCACTAGTGTGCTGTGAATGAGTGATGGTTTCAACTATATTTGTTATGAAGTGTTTTACGTTATGTTTTAATGTTGAATACTAACTAGGAAGATAGAGAAAATAACCTGTTTACATATTTTTAGTAAACTGCATAAATGTGAAGCAACAGGAGACGGCGATGTTGATACTGCGACACAGGTCCGTTTTTATTAGGTTCTTTATACCGTGAAAGCAGTTTAAGGTCGTTATAGTATGGAAAATTCCAAAATTTAATTTGTACGAAATATTATCATCTGAAGAACAATATTTTAGCGTGCATAGTTTTCCCGAAACTGCATGTCGAAGTCAAAATTTCGACGTTACGGAACATATCTCAACGAAACCTTAATGAATAACGGTAGTTAAATAATTAACACTGAGTTTTAATTAATGTCGCTGTCTGTAGCTTACGGTTATAAAAAAAAACAACAAAATATTGTATTTAAAGAAATCTAATAAAGTAAAGGATTTTACTAGACTTTCAGAAATGTGTTAAAAATACAACACATTTTTTTATTCATATGTCCACAAATTTGAGCGAATAGCCATTGGCACGTGACATCTAATTTCAGTATAAATTTTTTTTTATTCAATAAAGCTGTTGGTTTCCATTGGGTGTATGTTCCCGTGACATGAGGCTTTCGAATAAGTAAAGAGATTTAGATTAGCACTTAACAGCTAGGTATTTTGGACTTGTGCTTGTGATGGGTGACATGATATGAGTATGCCGCAGCACCGGAATGAAGGGATGAAGTAACCGGAAGATCCCCGAGAAAATACGTCGACCAACAGAACCAAATTTATTGCAAAATTTACCAGGTCGCATGTTTTTCAAGAACTAACACAACCAAAAAAGATTCGGCTAAGCAGAATATTAAAATTGTTCTTAATTTGTTACGACCAAAGTTTTGTGGTGTAAAGTGTGTGGAGTAATAGGAAGTCGGCAAGTTCAGTTTATGCCAGGTAGCAAGCTCTCACTGTCCTCCCGTAGCATGATCGTTATTATGCAATATTTGTCGGTTTTGTACTTATGATTATACTCCCGCTAGTCTCAGCAATACGTAGCTAAATTACGTCGAAGGTTACCATGGCGTCGTCAGCGGTCTGCGGCCCTAACTTGCGACACTTTGCAATACTTCTAAAATAACTGGTCCGAATACCGCAACTCGCAGGCGTCCCGACGCATAAATTGAAAACACCGCCGGTGTACCCCGACCCGTCGATCTCTTCATTCAACACCGTCTCTGGAAAGGCGTCCGGCGCCTGAACTGACTCCCTGGCCCGTCGTTATCTGCGTCTCAACGCCCACAGTGGGGCCAAACACGAAAAACGTGGCCAAAAGTCTATTTCAAATTTTAAAGTCGTTACTTTTGTATAACTTGCGTTCAGGTATGTGCCTCAGACCTACACAGTAAAAAAATGTTGTACTTTTAGAAGGAAAATTTTGTAAACTAAAATGAAAACATTTATCAGTCAGGTAGTAAATAAAAAATTTTTACAAATCTCTAAAGTGGTTATTAATATCCTAAACATCGCATTGTTATTAAGTTGAAATATTTCAGTTTGATAAGTCGGTTTTCATGTTTAACTGAAAAGCGTGAAATGAAATTTTGGTGATAAGCCATTATGTAAAAATTATGATGGATGATAAATTTTCATAAGATCGAAATATAGCAATATAAAAAAATGTCGTGTACAATTTCTAAAATAAAATAATAATGAAAGTATTTGTGTACTTTGCCCCTAATATGGCAGCTTAGTAATAATATAAAGTTTATAGGTTACGTACCAGTGTCACTCGTCTTTGCAGTTTGTTTGTCAGGAGTCGCAAATGTCACAGGCGTATCAAGCCAAGTGAGATACTTCTTGAAAAAATTTGCTTCAGTTCTGTTGCAGTCATCCCACCTCTTTTTGATAGCAGCATATTTTTGTGGCACTCAGCTTTTACAGCGCTCCAATCACTTTCCGGCAGATCTTGAGGAAAGGCGCGTTTAATGAAATCGTCTGCATGTTCGTAACGGTTTATCCACGGTTCGGATGATTTTTCCATTAACAACCTATACAGCTGTTGATGTGTTACTGTAAACGACATCGTAATCCAAAAACGAAACCACAACACAGAACAGTTGTATCACTACTGCATGATACGAATACGTACGATTTGGGTGGCCTTTCGGTTAGGACTATTGCTTAGAAAGCAGCGGCCAACCAGTGGTCATTACTTACTATTGCAGACACGGAGAGATAACGCCATCCCCTCTGCATCATCAGCAGGTTGCAGCACGTGCGTTGTATATGAGCGCAGCCTGACCCGCGCATTTCCCCACCTCATCGCTGTTATTTCGTAAGAGGGCAAGAACGGGCACGTAATTTTTTGGTAGCACATAGCCATATAAGTATATTTTACGTTACAAAAGGAAAGAACGCGGGATATCGCGAGTGATTTTTTATAGGTCATGTCAAATTTATCAAACGCTTATAAAATGCGTCGGGTTTGACTTATGTACCCATCATGGTTACGTATATTGCAATAAATGTTTTGGAATCAAATTTATGACAAAAAATGTACGAAGAATAAGTATGTCTGGTTGAAATAGTAAATTGAGTCGTATTTTACACGTAACAACCCTCCGAACTTAGCGACAATCAAGTGTTTGTACAGACAGTCATAGTGAGTGCAAACTTTAGGTGAAAATTCTAAAATATTTAAACACATCTTTGAGTAAATCAAGATAATTTTGTTTGCTCTGGACATTTGTCTTTGCAATAAGGCATCTAACATTTTTCTAAACTAAATTTGCATTTGGTACTTTTGGCCACGTTTTTCGTGTTTGGCCCCACTGTGGCCGTCTCCCGCGGCTCGAAAACGTCTGTCCCAAAATCTGTCGTCAATCTAGCCATGCTCCTGTTTGGCGCCAACTTTCCTGTTGCTTGCCATGCAGACGTTGGTTCAATTGGGCCAATCAGGAGATAGCTTCCGAAAGATAGCCCCGTCCCTCGAGGACACTTAAATTCCTGCCACTGTCATATTTATTACATAATTATTTCATTTCATGTAGCTGCACTGACAAATACCCTACGTGTTTATTTATTCTTAAAGTTCCTCACATTCAAGTTATTGTAAATATTTAAGATTTGTATCTTAAACACAATAGGCTGACTTTCATCCCCTCTCGTCCGGCAGCTAGGGGGGTTACATGAGCGTTAGTGGGGGCGAGAAGGCCCAGACGCTTGCACCTGCTGTTTCCACAAAGACGAATTATATACATTTATGTTTTTTCCTAAATAAAATTCTGTACGTAGAGAATATCGGCATCCTGACACGATGATGAAAATAATGAATCGTCGCATGAGATATTTATTATTATATCGGTAATTTATTATAATTGCTTATAATTGATGACTATTGCTTCTTATTAATTGGGGTGGTGACCACATGGCATGTCAGAATTTTTTTATATCAGCACAAAAATTTCCCTCTACGAGCATAATTTATCGTAAAAAAATATAACCATTTGTCGAAAGTAGTATATAAAAATTTTTGGCTTGGATACTCCTTAAATAGCACCATTTTGCACCTACAAATCTAAATTTTTTTACATCAGCACAAAGAATTTCCCTTTTCAAGTATAATTTATTGTAAAAAAAATATATAACAACTTTTTGAAAGCAGTATATTCAAACTTTTGGCTTGGAAACTCCTGAAATAGCACCATTTTGCACCTACAAATCTAAATTTTTTTACATCAGCACAAAGAATTTCCCTTTTCAAGTTTAATTTATTGTAAAAAATATAACAATTATTTGAAAGCAGTATATTCAAATTTTTGGCTTGGAAACTCCTGAAATAGCACCATTTTGCATCTACAAATCCAAATTTTTTCGGGGGGAGGACCCCCGGACCCCCCGCTTTTGGTTTGTGGGGTGCGTATGTATACTTCTTAAGGCATAGGCCCTACTCTCCGCCCCCCTTAAGATAAGTGCTTAAATCAGCGACTCTGACACCGAAACCTCGTGCATTTAACTGCGGCGCGAGAGATCACGCGTTACGAATGAGTAATTCCGGTTAAATATTTACTCACAAAGTTGGCCAATACCATTATCTAGGATTGTCATTGAGTGTTTTTTCCATATTGGCTTCGAAAAAAGCGTAGAATAAATTTATGTTTTCGGCGTTTATTTATCTACCACGCACTCTTATGCTGGAATTAAATCAATTTGTTACATTGGTCAGCGCAGAACAAAACATCTTCCACTCCTCGAGTATTCAGACTTTATTTAGTTTTACAACGAGCCACAATATTTTAAGAGTTATTTGAACCTAAGTTGTTGTTTTTTTTTTTTTTTTTTTTTTTTCGTTTGAAGCAAGACATTGGGGAAGGCGATAAGTCGACTCCAATGCGTGCGTAACACACCGCTTCGCCTCTACGCGCAGAGAACTAAACTAGCGTGTAGTGTTTCCGTAGAAAGTGTTTTTTCAATAGGACTTTAAGCGGAGACCCTATTATTTTCTTTCTGGAAAGTGTGAAGTAAAGTCCAACGCAGGTCGGCGTCATTTTGTTTTACAATTGCGTTTGGTTGTTTTCCAGATACAGCAATCTAAAAAGCCGTTTTTAACACTTTTGGGAAGCTTGGTAATTACGTTTTTAATAAGCTAGCGGTATTTTTAAAACGCTTGAGATGTAGTTTAAAGTGTGCCTTCTTTTCGTAGACACACATATTGAAAGCACGTTTAATAGTTATACATGAAAAACACTTTTCGTACCACGGTACATCACATCTCACGTGCCAGGTCCAACTAACTCTTAAGTATGCAGTAGTTCCCGCCATTTTTATTAACAGACGTTTTTGCATCACAGAATTACTATGTTGCAAACATCAACAAGGTGTGGATCACCTAGCTCCGTACATTCTCTGGCGTTGTAATTTCTTTACACTCTGCTGCATAGTAATGTCTAATAAAATCAGTTTAGAGTAAAGTTCGAGAAAGTCACCAACAAGCCTTGCCAGTTCAGTAGCTTGTGCATAGAGGCGATGTTTACACTGCCGTGTGTATCAGTGACGTCCTTATGGCCTGCTTGCCAGTTGACGCGCGTAAGAGCTCTCCTGTAGCTCTCCTGGCATGCGACAGCCACAAGATCAGGTGGTCCCCGAAGGTTCGTTGATTAATCAGACGGGAAACGTGCTTGAAGCGCGAAAGGAAGATTCTGAAGAGAGAACGGCGCACAGACTTAACAGAGATAGCTGGCTGTGTGTGTTGTGAGGATATCAACGCTGCAGAGCTAGTAGGAAACATGAATAGACCACTCTGTCCCCATCTCGGCCTGTAAGAGTCCAGCTGTCGACAGCAGATAAACACACATTCCCGCCTCGTGTCTGGCCGCGAGCTTGTAAGCCGTCGCTCTTCGTACCTATACAGGCGTTTACGAAAACTCTCCATGCTAGTCCGGACAGAGCTACATTTAAACTCAGGTCGTTCAGAAAGTAATCCAAGCGATGTTTGCTAGCATCCATGAAGGGACATTGGGTTAACCCTGCTTGATACTATTGAAAGCTGACGGTCGCAGGCGATACATGAAAAATCGCGTGAAATAATGTAATCAACAACCGACAGTAGAGTAAAATTATCAACAAACAGGGCCTTTACAATAATAAAGACAAACGAAACGATTCTAATGTTTTGTGGGTGTTAAGAAGAAAAGTTGAGTGCTATTGACGAAGTGTTGCATTTTACTATATTATTACGGCGAACACGAATTAGTTACGCCTGTACAAATTTATATAGAGACAGTGATTTTTGGCTAACTATAATTTAGCACCAGCTTCAACTTGTTTCAATGCCTTATGTGCACAGCTGCAGTTCTGCTTCGTGGTCAGTGATTGGATGATGCAACGGTCAGCGTCAAAGAGGTGTCGTATTGCAGTAAACTGGCTCTCAGAGGTTGAGAGGGCGTGGTACATAATTCAACCCTAAAAGCATTAATCTATAACTGTAAGTTTCTTGAAACCAATTTGTGAAAATTAAACAATAGCAATCCTAGACAATAGTTTTAGCCAACGTTTCAAACAAAACTGTTTCCAGTGTTACGAACTTCTGAGGCACAATCTCTGACGCCGGAACCTCGTGCATTTAACTGCGGCGCAAGAGATCACGCGTAACGAATTAGTAATTCTGGATAAATATTTACTCATAAAGTTGGCAAATACCATTATCTAGGATTGTCATTGATTATTTCATCCATATTGGCTCCGAAAAAAGCGTAGAAATCAATTTATGTTTTCAGCGTTTATTTATCTACCACACACTCTTAATTAAGGCCTCGCTCTTTAGTTTAACAGTGGTTTCGAAAATATTTATTTTAATGAAAATTAATACATACATCAAAAATTCATTCTTACAGTTTTAACACTTTTATATCATAGTTTGAATCTGAATTTTTCTGTTGCAATACATCAAACAGATTTTCAGATTTTTGCCCCTGAAGTAGCAGATATTTTTTTTGTCAAAATAAGCCAAAATGAAGCGAAATATTTTTTTTTGCTAGCAAACGGTACATAATTTTTAAAAAACGCTCTGGCAAAATTGTGTATTGTATGACTTTACACAGTCTTAATTTTTTTTCAAAGCATTTGGTTTAAAAATATATAAGTTATTTTCAAATGTTTGAAATAAATGAAAGATAATGACCTTAAGTCAATTGAGTGAAGCCTCTACACAAATATGTATACGTATAATCATGAAGCACAGAAGCAGTTATGTACATAAGGCATTGAAACATGTTGGCGCAAAATTATTTTCAACAAATTTCACGGGGGAGGGGGGCGGTGATCGAGGGGTCAGACCTCTCGCCTGCCACCAAGGCGATCTAGACTCGATTCCCGGCGGGGTCGGTCACCGGATTTTCGCGTGTGGGAATCGTGCCGGACGATGCCGTTGGTCGGCGGGTTTTCTCGAAGATCTTCCGTTTCCCCCGCGCCCTCATTCCGGCGCCGCTACATACTCACCTCATGTCACCCCTCACCCGCGCTGAAGACCACGATGTTAAGCGCTGGCCTAAAGTCTCTCACTCACTCTTAAATATTTTAATATATTTTTACTATTCCGTTTGTTTAGGAACATAAAATAAAGAATAAAAACTCTGTTGCTCTCGTCGCATTCAGTATATTAACAAATGTGTAATCTACTTAGGTTTTAGTTTACATTCCCGCTGTCTAACAGCCTTGCTCGCAAGCATTCAATAAAATCCTGGCTAACCTAATGTAATAGAGCAAAACCGAACTATAAAAACATTTACTTACAAACAATACAAGTTATTTTCCAGGCAAAAAATTATTATTATTTTTTTTTTAATTATTTAATGAACCTATGCTCAGAAGATTTGTGGCGAAGACATTATTGTTGTGTTTCCGTTACAATGGTCTATTGCTAGTCTTTATAAATCTACCATTAATATGATTTTCGTGAAAAAAAAAATACGTTGACTCTTTTTAAATACTATCAATATGTTTTTACAATGGTTTATTTTATTTGCTGCAACAAAAATAATTGCGCCATAGCTAATTCAATAAAAAAAAGTTTATATCACAAAATACAAGTTTTCAGAGCTTTTCTTAGTTGTAACGCAAGGTATATTTACCGTAAGCTAAGCCTCAACTAATTTTTTTTCTAGCTTGATATCTGACTGTGTGTTCAAGTGACTGAACAAACACGTTTGACCGTAATAGGTTACTTACGCAAACAACTAGGAATAAAGTATTGCTATGATGCGGCGGGCAGGTCTTGACTAGCCGGTCTGCTAGAGTACTCCACCTCACATAGTAACTTGTAAATACTGGATACAATACGACAGCAGGATTTCCTATTCCTACAGCCCTATCAAGGATACAAACTGCAACATACGGGACGATATAGGGGCGTGTGACTACATTGATATTGAATGTATGCTGCATACCGTAAACTGGGGTAACATTGGCCCTGGGGGGTAACTTTATCCCACTCAAAATTTCCGTTGTTATTTTGTTGAGTGAGGAACATTTCAAATTTTATCTGACTGGATTAAATGAATTTTAAGCACCAGACTTCGAAAATCTGTATATTAACGAAATTACTCCAAAATTAATATTTTCAGTGGGACAAAGCTACCCCAAAACGGAACAAAATAGCCCGAGTTTACGGTATCTATTCGCTGCCTGGGTCACTTAGCCACCAGGATGCACAAGGAGTCGAGTTCGGAAGATGTTCCTTCCGACTGCCATAACCGTAAGATGATTAATGTGGAACTGTCTACTTAACTGAACTAGGTTGTTTGAGTAAGAATTAATCTATAATTTATTTATTATTAACATTAATAAAGCTTCTTTCCTTCAGTGATTAACGTGATCAAATTGTAATGTATATTATGAATAGTAAACCATAAGAGTGCTCGCTACATTGTGCAGTTTTGTGTGATAGAGCTTAAAACTATAGCTATAAGCTATAAGGATGACTTTAGAATGCGTCTCAAATGCCGCATCACCACAACGTGCGAAGCACTGTACTAGCATGCAAGATTCCCGCCAATCCATTTTTACTACGCGACTTTAATAAGAGGGCGTGGTACATAATTCAACGCTAAAAGCATTAATCTGTAACTTAAGGTTTCTTGAAGCCAATTTGCGAAAATTAAGCAATAGCAATCCTAGATAATAGTTTTAGCCAACGTTTTAAATAAAACTGTTTCCAGGGTTACGAACGTCTGAGGCACATTCTCTGACGCCGGAACCTCGTGCATTTAACTGCGGCGCAAGAGATCACGCGTAACGAATTAGTATGGATCAACATTTACCCATAAAGTTGGAAAACACCATTATTTAGAATTATCATTGAGTATTTTATCCATATTGGCTTCGAAAAAAAGCGTAGAAATCAGTTAATGTTCTCAGCGTTTATTTATCTACCACGCACTCTTAAGCGGAGACAGTACATTTTTATTGTTGGAACGTCTGCAGCAAAGTTTACTGCACGGTTTTGAGTATCACATACATTCGGTTAGTACAATTTGAAGTACGGCAGTCTGAATTGGCCAATTTAACTACGTTGGAGAGCCTAGGAACAATGTTTTAGTGTTTTTAATGAGCATGGTGTCTAAACAATTACAATTACGTCGTTAACCACAGTGTGTATTCTTTTCGTACGTTGGCATAATGGACACATGTGCAATAGTTTTGTAAAAAAAAGTTTTCTCTGTTTACAGCGCATTATTTTGAACATGGCATGCGGCACCTTCAAGTAAATATGTTCCTTACACCAACTAACAATTATTTCATAGTTGATTCGTATAATAGTCTACTTAATAAGGTAATTTGAAGCTTACATGTATGTATTTAGTGCATGCCGTGATCATTCTATCGACATGACGGCCATTGGAACACTGTTAATACGTTTGATGTTTTAGATAAAAAATTTTACCGTAAACCGCGGTAAACAGTATCACCGTGGGGTAAATAGGATAAACATTTGAAACAAATTTCTCGCTTACAACTTTCATTTTTAACAGTTACGTTCCAATAAAACTACTTGTTAACCGGATTAATTTGCCTACTTTATCAAGGGAAAAAAGTTTCTAAAGCAATTTTTGCACTGGTAATTAAGTTCTAATATTTTTATCTTATTCACCTCAGTAGCCTAATCCTATTCACCCGGTTTTACGGTACGTATGTAGTTTTCGGAATTAATAATTGGTGGCGGCCTTTTATTTTTATTTTTCTAACACGTAAAATATCTTAGGAACAATTTCCGAAAAGTTTCTCAAACTCAACAGACATACAGTACGGCGTATGATCACGTGACTTTAATGATGTTTGTTTGTGTTGTTTTTAATAATGTCCGCTCCTTCATTCTGAATGTTACATGGTATGAAGACATTTTATTTATATAGTTACCTGACCGATTGTATAAAATTTTATCTTTACACACATTTGTATCTTCACTATGATTTAACTAGTCGTTATTATTTTAGTTCCGCCACGTGAGCAGACAGGATGAAATAAATAAATAACATAAGTTATTATTTAAAATTTGTATGTACCACAATGCCAAATTTAACTTTTAAGGTTAAATTGCGCCTATGTTAAAGAAAGAAGGCCTATTAATTGCAATGCTAACTTTTTATTTTACATGAAAATTAATTTAATTCTAAAGACTATTTTCCAGGCATCATTACTCCCAATGTATTAGCATTACTGTCAAATTGAACACGATTGTTCGGCTGATTTTTTATAAGCTATCGCCACACACTACCTTAGTGTTGAATCTTCTGCATAATATTAAGAGAAGGCCACACCTGGTAAATTAACGGTGTTGTATTGTGTCATGGTGCAATGTTCTTTGCGCAAAGTTGCTTAACTTATTCCCTATAATTTTATAGGTATACTAAATATCGTACTTTTCAATTAAAGCTTCTTTGCTTTTTCATGTTCTGTACGCCTATAATGGAACAAGATTTGGGACATTCGAAGCGTCTAAACACGACTTTATTTGGACTATTGAGTCTAAAGAAATATCTACGTAATTGAAAAAAAAAAAGTAACGGAACAGTAAATAGTTTCACATTATTACTACAAATAAAGTTATAAGGTTACCGCTTAATGTCCCGGAAGAAAAGGTTGCTGCTGTGAGTGTATAATGGCTGTGAAATTCTTGACGCCTGCACCAGTGTCGACCGTGTGTCTTATTTCTTATTGCCTCCAGCACATATAAAAGTAATCCTCGAGGTCATTTCTTCAAATAATACATACTTCGAGCTATATTTCTTCCAAAATTAAATAACATAACGCACGAGGGCCGCGGAACAATATTGCTAGAACAATCGCCTCCCACCAAGGCGATCCGGGTTCGATTCCAGGCGGGGTCGATCCCCGCATTTCCGCACGTGGGAATCATGCCGGACGATGCCGCTGGTCAGCGTATTTTTTCGGGGATCTCCCGAGTTTCCCTTGTCATTCCGGTGCTGCCTCATACTCACATCTCGTCACCATTTACAAGAGCTAAAGACTTACATGTTAAGTGTGGACCAAAATCTCTTCATCCACTCGCATGCCTATTACAGTTATACTTTTGTGATCTCTCAAACATGTCAAAACTGATTTTTCATGCTAGTTTATACGAAAAAAAATATCTACGTTATTCGTGAATCAGGAAGTAAACTAAATGTCATTACGTCT
>PNEQ01015276.1:16666-75551 GCA_003012365.1 Medauroidea extradentata
AACACTGACACAACGTAGCTGTCTATAGACCAATAACGTGCATCAAATATTAAAATAGCGGTATTCTTATTGGCTTAGTCAAATAGGGCAGTAGCTTCGCGTACAAGGAAAAGCCAGTAATCTTTTGATAAGCTGAACGTACGTTGAAGCCTAGCAAATAGTCAAGTTTTCCCGCGATAAACCATCATCTCTACTTATAAGTTATAAAGCACTTTTCACAGTACGATTGTACGGTTAACTTATCTTAGAAGCCCATACCAAAGAGAATACTACGAAAACACCATGTCAATTCAGCGTTTAATGCATAAAGGTGATGTTGCTTTTGACACCCGTTACAACGTTCCCAATATCGCATCCGTTTTTATAACCTCCAGTATGAAGAAAAACAGCAGCCGAGGACGTGATGTAATTGGTTGTAGGAAAGTAACAGTGGATTATTTACAGGCGTAATTTCGTCGGTGATGCGTAAATGCTAATGAAAGTTTTTTTTGGCACATCTGTATAGCAACTGAAACCTGACTCCAACTGTCAGAATACGCCAGCTACACTTTTAAAATGTCTAAACAATTTACTCGTACATTAAAACAGAAACCCAAGTCAACTAGCGAGAAAAAATGTAAATACAAGACACAACTAAACCTACAGCGAACACTGTTAGAAAAAATTTCCGTGAAATAACGGAA
Organism: Medauroidea extradentata; assembly: GCA_003012365.1. Classification (NCBI taxonomy): domain Eukaryota; kingdom Metazoa; phylum Arthropoda; class Insecta; order Phasmatodea; family Phasmatidae; genus Medauroidea; species Medauroidea extradentata. The sequence continues at coordinate 17,350 of PNEQ01015276.1, forward strand.
AAGTACTGGCAAAAAATTATCCAGAAATCTTCGTAAAATAACGGACACTCAGTTTTTCTTGATAACAGAACCATCCGTAAAGTAACGGACAATCAGTTTTCCGCAAAAAACATTTAACTTTCTGTAATCTACTAGCACTCCATTTTCTAGAAATACTACTTCTTCTTATTAGCTATATATTATCGAGATTCTGACGCACTAATTTGTAACCTGAAAAATTTTTCGAAGTTGCTGGGATTCGAACCCACGACCTTATAATTGCCAGACAGAAGCTCTAACCATTGAACCACAGTGACAATTTACCAGTAGATGAGTTCCATGCAGTGGTAAGATATCAATTTTATAAGAGACAACTTTTGTATTTGACATTCAGGATTTATAGTGATTATTAATACCACTTTTTTTAAGAAACACAGTAAAATATGCTTTAAAATTGTAGAAACGTATTTTCATGAATTTATGGAAAGTTACGGCAATACGGACAAATTTCCGTAAACAAAATATTATGGAAGATACTTCCGTAAAATTACAGTACTTTTCTGTAAATATTTCCGTGAATTTACGGAAATTTTTAACAGTGAAGTGAAAATTTACGGACGCTTCAAAATAACGAGAAATGAAGCAGGAAACTAATATCGTCAATTTATGAACATGAAAAACAAGGTCTACATTTCGAAATTACGTTTTTTTATATCTTATCGTGAGAGAAAACTTATTTTGTACGTGCGAACTACTTACTCTGCAGTGCAGCGTGGAAAATAGAAAAAATACAAAATATTGCTTTAGATCTAAAAAAAAAACATTTTATGCAGCAATGTGAAAAATATTTAAAAAAATACATAGAATGAAAAAGTAATATTTCAATATCAAGATTTTATTCAAAAGCGACACGATTTTTCACAGTTCAGTATAACTATTTTTTTTTTTTGCTAAGCTTAAAAAGCATAAAGTTAGTGACCAAGAAATTTACTTTAATATAAAGAAAAGCTGAAAGTGCTGGACATTAGTTGTGTAAACTTTCTATCACAGGTACCAAACGTTATTTTACGTTTAAGCAATTTTTAGATGGATGACTTAATTTTTTTATTTTAAGCTTATCCAAAAAAATTAAGTAATACAGAATGGGAAATGCGTTGCTGGTTAAAATAAATTATATTCAAAGATTATTTTCTACTTTTTAGTTCATAAGTCTTATAATGAAATGGAAGACATAGGCCATCATTTAGTTCAAAAAGATTTTAATTATAAATTATTTTTTCGTCGTTAGATTTTTCTCCCCAAAATTGGTGAGAATACCAGGTCATAATTTCAAATTATTCGGACATCTGTAAGTCGGTGAAATGTGAATTGAAAGATTCCATTACATTCATACATGCATGCATAGTAGTTAAAAGCGTGTTAGTAAAAATCTGCTGATGTCACTGCATTAAGTAAGTGATTAAAATAATACTAATAGAACCCAGAATTGCTTGTGACGTTTGCTCACAACCTGCATAACCTCTGTTAATTTAGAAAACGTCATCACGTGATCGAGCTAACAACAAAGAGTTATTTATTGTACTCGCTTTTATGTGGTATTGTCACCGCTCTCGCGAGATCCAAGTTATCGGTTTTCTTCTGTTGAGAGGAGAGTGGCGGGGCCAGCTGGAAGTGGTTCTAGCGGCAAGTTGGTTTAAGGTCGAGGGAACCTACCCTTCGTCACGCAACATTTGTGTCATCCCCAGTCTCACAATGATCCCTTCCTAACTGCGGCTGCGATCATTTTCCATTCCAGCTGCTCTGTATCCGCTCTACCCTTATGCCTTTATACTTTAGTCTAGCTACACTGTTAAATTATGTTGTGTTTTTGCATTTTCGTAACTAGTTTCAAAAAAAGCTGTCTCGCTACATAATAAGGGAAACGTAAATATAACAATATTTCTGTATATTTCATATTTATACATATAACATTTGTGCGTATACAAATTTTGATATAATTTTTTTACATTCGTTGTTTTTAAAGAAATAAATTTTAACAGAACTATTTACAAAACAATTTTGTAAAACGTGAAAGGCTTTCCGAGTTATTTTTGTTTCGCATAAAATAATCTGCTGGCAAATATTATTTATATTTATTTTCGTATAGGTAACTTTATCATTTTAATCACAAGATTTACGACAGTCTTCTAGTAATGCATGACTAAAAGATGTTTTGAGAACTTGTTCATAAGATTTTTCTTGTTTATTAAGTTACAAAACCTCTTTATAGATGACCGTTTTCCGTAGTATAACTGTCGTGATCCCAAGTTATCAGATATGTAGGTAAAAAAAAAAATAATATGAGTACGGAAAATGTGCATTTTCCTAAGTAAAATATTTCCTCATTCCACAGATTATAGACCAAATATGTATTTTAAACAGTACTCTTAAAATCTGTGATCGGAAACTGAAAACATACACATGGAAACTCAAAACGAACGTACGAAAAATGTCATATGTTTGCTGTTTTCATCAAAGCGATCACAAACTAACCTAACCGCAAATGTCGCATTATCATTCGTTTACTTGGCAGTCTTCAACCCTCCAGTTTCAATGTCACGGTTTCTAGTCCTACTCTCTAACGTACCTGTAGTATGGTACATCAAGCATATATTTATGGACAAAAAGAATGGTTTTATTGATTACAGGAACCGTTTTGTCAATACTTTCAAAGGCGACATTATACTGGACCTAGTGAACTGGTTGTGCACACTGTCATGTATATTATCTAGTACAAAAGTCGTTTACTACTAGACTTGTTCGTGCGGTCCACAAATTATACTTGTAATGCACGTACCGGAGATGACAGAGTCTGGTAATATTATCCATGCAGCATTCCGAGTATTATCGACGTAATCAATGGCGAAAGGTATATTATAGGGTCCAAGCTAGCATCAGCTTATTACTGAAAGTATTTCTACACGTACTGTCACATCAGTATTGTAATGGGCAGAAAAAATGGAAAAGTTGTGATTGCAGAAGTATTTATATTTACACTGATGTATAATAAAGAAACTAAAATTGAAATATTAAACTATAATTACTCCTCAACTATTCAATATAATGGCAAATATAAATAATTACTATCCGATTGCGTCTTATCAGTAAGTTAGTATTTCAGTAGTCATGATTGTACTGCAGCGAAAGGTAGACGAATTATTAAATTTTTTTTTCAAATAATTATCGGCATAGTTAGCTTCTATACAACATCCATTTGATTATATGTAACTGCCTACCCTTACTACCTAGCGATGTGCAAAACCTCGGTAGATATGTAGAAGTTTATTCGAAAATAGGTCAATTTGCGTGAACGACTTATGCTAATGCATAACATATAAATAATGTTACTCGTGTGTATACCCATTTTAAGGCCTTCACCAATTTTTAAAGCTTTTTTGTTCCGTGGGAGTCGTTCAGATATATGTTTCTGCGGTCATTGTGGATATGAATATCTCGCTGAAGAATTTTAAAGCCCATACAAAACAATACACTTTTATCTATACCACAGACGAGGTATCGGTAAGATGACTACATTTCAAACAGACTAGCGTCTTAAGGGTGTTCAAGTGCGATAAAATCATAATTTTATATTTTTATGAAGTAGTGTTAGTTTAGCAGACGATACTTGTGAGTACAGTTTCCTCTTACGAAACAATTTTAACTCTCATAGATTTGCTGGTATGCAAATACTGAAAACCAACTAACCTACTTGAATAAAATAATTCACTGTGATATTACACCCCATTAGGTATGCAACAAAGTATTTAAAAGACCATAACGTAATATTTTGGATTATTTTTAAAAAATTGCAAAAGTACAGGGAAAAAGTGGGCAATTCAGCAGTTTTGTAACCACAAAAATAGTTCACAGGATTTTTTAAAAATGTTTCATTACGTAGTCCGTAGCATATTATTTTACTGTGAATTATTTCACTTACTTTATGTCAATTGGTTTTCACTATTTGCATGGCAGCAGAACAGGCCCATTTTGCCCTTTGATGTACCGTTTTGAGAAAACTATACGAGTTAAAATTGTTTCGTAAGAGGAAACTGTACTTACAAGTATCATCTATAAAACTAACACTATTTCATATAAATATAAAATTATGATTTTATCGCACCTGAACACCCTTAAGGCTAGTTTAAGGTGTTATGTACGTGATTGGGTCGTCCTTATCGCTTCTACATTTTCAGGTCTCGGACGCGCCAGTTATTCGTGTGGCTTGCTACCTAAATGGTCGGTTGCAGACGTCAGACGGGATAATTTTATTTTTCGGTTTTTTTAAATCCTGGTAAGAAAATTTAAAAATCTGCGACTATACCTTAAAATCCTATTTACCTTGCGCTGCAATGCAGACATTGCTATTTAGCTGTTAACTTATAACAATTACACCGCAATCTGTGTGGCAGTTTTTATATTCATAATTTACCAGACTTATTGTGAATTAGTTATATATTACCTGCTCAATCTCCATATCTGCACTGCAGCTCAAGGTAAAAATAGTTTGCAATATAATCGCCGATTTAACATTTTTTCCTCAGCATTTAAAAAAAAAAAAGACACAAATAATAAAATTTAAGTGGTGACAGATGGCGAGATTTAACAAGGGTTGGAAAACACAGCCTTGTTAGTACTGTCGTGGAGGATGAAGCGGGTTAATGAACTGGACCAAGGTTCGCAGTAGTACGACGCGACAAAGTGAAGTATGCAGCTCCGCCTGTTCTGCTACAGGGCGGAGTGTGTTGGCTCTATTGTCGTGTATGGTAGGATTGTCTTCAGAATGACGAGGCAGCCTCGCCAATATCTCCCCCTTCCACTATACAATATTGTATACCTCTCTAGAGGGAGCGGTCTATGGTGTCTCCTGCACTCATGAATAATGCACGATGTTTACTGCAGTCTTCCTTCGCATACATTACCCCGTACTTCTGCTGCTATACTCTGCTTCCTATTATTTCAGTAACTTGTTACATTTCTGTCATTGTGGTATGACAGGGCCGCGGTGGCCGAGGGGTCAGGCCTCTCAGCTCCCACCAAGGCGATCCGGTTTCGGTTCCCGGCGGGGTCGGTCCCCCGAGTTTTCGCGTGTGGGAATCGTGCCGGACGATGCTACCGGTCGGCTAGTTTTCTCGGGGATCTCCCGTTTACCCCGCTCATTCATTCCGGCGCTGCTCCATACTCACGCCATGTCACCTCCACCAGCGCTAAAGACCTCAATGTTAAGCGCTGATCAGAATCTCTTCACTCATATTGTGGAATGACAGTCATAATGCACACCAGTGGCAGATCCAGCTGTGAGTATTTTTGGGTGTGGGGGAGGAAAAGTCATTGCCAAAAAGTAGCTATTTCTAGACCCCTGTATCAAAGAAGAAGAGGAGGAGGGTTCGAAAAAAATTTAGTTTTTAAAGTGCAGTATGGTGTTATTTAAGGCATTTCCAAAATAAAACAAGAATTGAATATACTACTTTAAAATTTTGTAAAATTTTACAGGTAAACTCCTTCATAAAATTAAAAAAAAAAAAAAAAAAAAAAAAACGGTGGTGCCCCTAGATCCGGATCTGATCCACATTTATTATGATTTTGGAACAGACAAGATATTACCAGCTTAACTGATACGGCTACTTTCCACAAAGTTCGTGCAAACTAACCCTGACAGTTAAACCGTTTACATCTAGGAATGTTAAATATTAATAAATTACACTGTTCTTGTTTTATCCCCTAGCATGGTGGACCTACAGATAAACTGTGGATACGCCCAATATAGTTTTAAACATTAAATTGCCTTTCTAGCTTTCTTGCAGTTATTGCCATACACGAATTAAAATGTATGGGTTGATGTCGTGAAATCTTCAAATTTGGGTGACATAATATATTAGTACTAAACATTACATACCGGTACCACAACAACTATTAATTCAAGTTACCTTAATTAGTACAGAGTCTGAAGAAACTTTATAAAAAAGTTGCTAAATATTTCACGTGATTTAAAAAAAATCTACGTATAATACATATTTAAAAACTGAATACTGTAAAACCAAAACATATAAACTTAATGTTACAGTTTTTGATGGTACGCGGATATAGAGATAATGACATTTATACAATGCCTTATTTATGCTATCTTATTAGATAATTTTTATTTTGAAATATGTAGCCTAATTATTAACACAGCATGAACAACATCCATAAATTTCGTATTACTTTACTCCGAACTATATGTGTACAGAGTTTGACATAATATCTGAAAAATTGGTCATTTCGATGTCTCGTGTAGTAAAAAATGTATAAATTATCCCCATTACGATATTAATAACACAGCATAACTAAACAATAAACTTCATTTTGAAGTCGTATATATACCAAGTTTGATGACATTCGGAATAATATACCCTTAGATACGTCATAGTATGCTAGAAACATTAACATGACTGACGTTTTTAAAATATGAACGTAATATAAACGAAATACACAAAAATTTCGTCAACTAAGTAGTGTTTGTGTACCATGATTAAAATAAATCGGAATAATTATTATTTTAGATGTGTCATACTATGCTAAAAGTATGAAAAATGGCTACCGTTATGAAAATATGAACACTGGATTAAAGAAATACTCAAAAGGAATGTCGGCTTTTTATGCAGCATATATAGTCAGTTTGATAATATTCTGAATAGTAGTTCCCTTAAATATGCTGTGCTATGCTAAAATATAAACATAGTCACCGTTTTGTATGTATGAACAAAAACTAAAGAGACCAAAGTCAAGGTAGGTTAGTATGTGGTATATATATACATACATACATATATATATATATATATATATATATATATATATATATATATATATATATATATATACCGATTTTGATTCAGTTCGGAGAAATATTTCTTCAGGTATAACATCCAATGGTTAAAATATAAAAATTGCCGCCATTTTGTATTTACGTACACGGAAAGCATTGAATACACAAATGTCAAGTCAGCATTCTAAGTTCCTAAGCTGCACCGAGTTTGATACATTTCTAACATAGGATTCGTTAGATATCTCGTACAATCGAAGAATGTTAAAATGGCAGCGATTTCGAAAATATGAACATGGCGTAAACGAAATACACAACAGTAAAGTCAGGTAACTTAGTGTTATATGTGTACCAAGTTTGAAGAAATTCAAGCCATAAGTTCAATAGTTATTAAGGAACACACTAGCAGACATACACCTGTACTGACACACGTACACGCAGACACGTAGGTGATATTATAAGCCAACACTTTCCTTCCGAATGTAGGATAGTAAAGATAACTAGAGCCACGATTTTATGGCGAAATTATTTCTGCCACATGTGGTTTCAATGCGTCATATGCACACCTGCAGCTCTGCTGCGTCGTCTGTGATTGGATGATTTTACTCTCACTTGCCTTGACAAATTACAGACGTACGGAGTCACAGTATTCTTATTCTAATTGGTGTACCATAAGAGGCACCACAATAAACTAGCAGATTTGGCCAACAAATTACTGAACATTCCAGCTTCATCTGCACAATTGAAGAGAGTTATTTTTCCAACTGGTCGTTTGTCCATAATGCTAATAGGAATCGTCTTTCATTTGAGAAGTAAAAAATAAAACTAGTGCAAGTTTATTACTCTCTTAAAATGAAAGATCAAGTGTGTGACGATTATTGACATTTTGTTAATACAGTAATACGTAGTGAAATGTTTGCTTCTAGAATAAAAATCACAGAGTTATTATTTTAACACAAACTATTTTGAAACCGGTCAACGTACTGGTCATGTGTTTTGTTTAAAAAAAAATGTATGTTATACAGAAAACAGCTGTTATTTACACTGCAGAAAGCTAAGTGTATGGATATGTGTATTTTCATCATATATATATATGCTATCAAGGAAAGATATTTAGTATAACACTGATCAAACAGTAAAAGTTAAAGGTGGAAAAGCACAATTTTTTTTCGTAAATTCATTAAAACAGATTAACATAATTTGAGCAATTTTGTAGTATGTGTTCATTGTGAAATATGCGTGAAGATTGTACGATTGAGCTGTGTATGACTTAATTAAATTTTTACAGAATCTGTTTTTTTTTGTACTTATGTAAAAAATTAATAGAACTAATAATTGACAAATCTAACGTTTGAACAAACAATCAGTTTTAATGTTAGTTAATTACATCAAGAAGAAAACTGTTTTCACATTACATATTTTAAGTGTAAATGACGTGTAAAATACCTACAACCCTGGTCAGGCAATAACTTGACCCATGAGACCGCTGCAGTATTCTGATCTGGCAAGGCTGGACCGTGTTAACGGGTTTACACAAGGTATTATGCGTCAAGAATAACGCAGTAAAACTTAAAAATAATATATCTGCTACATTGGTTTAAATCAATGTGAACGAAAAAAAGTTGTTACTGCATACTGCTTTAAGTTCTGCTGTACAAGTTTTCAGAAATCTTCAGTTTAAAGAATCACAGAAAAGGTTGGTAGTCCCGTGAGGCTACAATGAATTCAATTGGTAGCTGGAATTTCGCGTGAACATTGCAAAATTGTCTAAATTGATGATTGGAGAACTGTTGACATGTTTCGTAGTAGCTACCTTTCCTTTCATCAAATTACTATGACAAATCTTTAAAGTAAGATATACAAAATTCGAAGGGTCTTATAGGAGTTTTACTTCAGCAGTAACATTGTTTTTGTATTCAGTGACAATTTGCAAGGCAACTTCTTACTTATCAAGTTTACTTCTTATAAGTGAAGTTTTAGATTATGTAAACACTGCGTCGTTCAGCTCACTCCTGGTCCCCACCCTCCAGTAAACAAAGTGCAGACATTGCACCTCTGGCAGTGGGAAGGCGCACTGCTACCATCACTCGACGTCCCGACCTGGGGTGAAGGCAGCGACATACCTGCGTCAACAAACTGTCTGTCTGTTCCCCTGTTACATCACACTTGAGACGCCCCAGCACTGCAGCACGTGCGTATACCTGACGAGACAACGCGTTGATTAGAAGGAAGCAGAAATTCTTGGTCTAGACTTCTTGACACGAGCTATAGTTATTTGTGTTTCCAGGTCCCCCAAGAGCGTTAAGGCATGGAGTGATTTCATTTTAGTTTCGAGCGCAAGCGTGACTTTAATTTAGATGTAGTCCATTCATGGTATAGTAAGCAGTTTTTAAATGTTCACCCAACAAGCTTTATCCACAACTAGCCATATTGTTTAGAAGCTTAAGAGCGATTAAATTTGTTGATTGGCAACAAAAATGCGAACACTAACCAGTGATGTAAATATATGAACTACTGAAAGCAAATATTTACCATAGCCTTTAAGTGTGATATAGCAACTGTAAAGAGTTTTGTATCGCATATTGCTAATATCATAATTAGTTTTATGTTTAGAAAGTAAATGCTAACTACCAATAATCATGCTAATACGGATGCCGGTAGTCAAAGGTTTGTTAGTACTTCATAGATAAACACTACCCTTTTTCCCGGAAAATCAAACAATCATAGAAGGATCTTTCAGAGTTCCCAAAAATCAGCAGTAGCAAAGCCTGGAGTGATTTAAGAACACACTATAAGTCTAAATTACGACGGTCGAACTGGTAATCGAACCAGCGTCCTCCTAAACGCTTTTAACACTTCTCCAACCTGAAACAATGGCACGAACCATTGTAAAAGTGAGTCTGGTGGAAATTGGTGAACACGTTCGTAAGAGGATTTAACAATTTGCGTTAAGATTCTACGTCAGTCAACACATCGTGAACGTAAACTATACATCTTAAGTTTTCATTTTTTCGATTCGATCTTCTCTCATAATAAACGTACTGGAATGACTCTGAGCTTCATGATTATTTATATGTATAGCATTATTACTGTGATTATATTTATCTTAATTATCAGGGTAAACTGCACAAATTACAAAACATTTCACACAACACTATGAACGCCGTACGGTAATCACAGGTGTGTTGAACTCGAGCGCCGCACGAGCCAGAAGAATGGCAGCAATGACCAGCAACGCGGCGAGAAATCACTCGCCAATCTGCAAGTGGCCCGACCATTAGAGAATAGTCCTCAAGAAGCAATGGCCAATGAGACACAGAAGCCAATATCCGTCCGAGTACGTTTTCATCAGACACTGTTATGCTGTTTCGCTTCTGTACACATGTCAATCTGGTAATATTCATGCACTGTTGGCTCACTCCTAGTTTTCGGTTCCAATGGTCGTCCATTTTTACCCTAGTGCTTGATTCCTTGCGGAATATTTTATAGTCGTAATAATGATCCAAGGCTACACACGGTAACCTATAGTGTGAGTGACTCTTTGCTAAAGTTATCAAGTATAATCTATGTGCCCGGACATTATTTTCTGTAAATCGTGTGTCCTAGTTGAGTTGGTCAATGGGAATTCTGATGCGCTAAAACTGATCATCTTTTATTCGCCTGCAAACATTCGCAGTAAGTCAAGTAGTACAAGGAGACAAACTCACATAGTAATGTGGGAGACTATTTTGGTAAAATATAAAGTTCGTGATATACAATTCTTTCAATCTTTTTTTGTTTTTTGTACTTTCTATCCAAGACGTCACTAGTAAACTGTGATTCAAATGTAGAACTAGCTTACACCTACTCGAATTTTAAATCCAGATTGTTCATTATCGATTAGTATATGGGCCTACAACAGTCGGCCAGGCACCGTTATGCGAGAAATCCTGGGTTGGAATCCCGGTCATGGATGTCACTTCGCCTCATTTCATTATAATCGGCTATTAAGACCTCATTAAATGGCCGTAAAACCCTCTCACCTTACTTACAACAGGTTTTACTTCTATTTCTATCCAAAAATATTTTTGTTAGTTGGCTGTAGAGTAGACCTACACCAATATTCTCCCCAGGCCTGTTTTTCTGGGCGCCCCACCCAGCTAGTTTTCTCTACCACCCGGCTAAGAAACAGACATTCCCATCAACACCATCAAGCTTATTCCACGATCAACCCGGCTGGTCTCATAAACCACCCAACTCTAAATTTTTGCTGGGGAGAACACTGTACACTGATTCTGGCGGTATTATACATATATTTTTCTTTGTAATACTTTTTACGTTTCTGCTAATTACTCGTTATGTTTCCGACCTCTGTACGGAATATTTAACATTCTGTCACTTAAAGATATTAGTAAAATGGTTTTTTGAAATCACTCTGAAGAGTTGGAAAAGCTAAAGAAAGTAAGAAATTAATCGACTTGTACTTTACGAATGACCGAATGTTGAGTCTGTATGGAAAAAGACAACCTTAATGAAGGAACGGTATAAGAAGACAGCGCCTTTAACATGCGAGTATAGTCACCATGCCACTCTCTTACCAATCCCGTATGTTCACAAGGCAAGTGCTTATCCTTCTTATACGAAGTCAGCTGACATAAGGTCGTGGAGTGCGTGTCAATAAGTATCACTATGAACCCTTAGTTTGACGCTCGAACTGCGTGCAGCATGTTCGGAGTTTCTTCTGAGAGATCAGTAAACATGCGTCCACAACACATATGTACAAAAACAAAACACACTTCAGACTACATGTTGAAATGAATTAAAGGGCACCATACGCATTGGAAGCATTACTTCACAGCCCCCAATCTTGGCTAATATCGGTTTTTCAGACAGTTGTTTTCTCTAAGATACATCTACTGAATTCATTCGAAATTGAGGTCTACAATTACATTGGGCCTTGCTACAGTGACGGAATCAATAAAATGACAGAGTCGCTGCTTAAGGTCCCACAGTAAGAATGTTACAAAGGGGGGAAAAGAGCGTGCTTTTGTACAACTTTGGGCGTAGGGGCGATACAACACAGACCCTTACAAGACGGTATAGCAACAAATCAGAAAAGTTTACTAGCTATTGCCAGCAGATGTCGCTCTTAGCATCTTGTTGATTGTCGTCTCACACACACAAACAAACCCTCCGCCATGCGCCCACCAGGACGTGAATGGAAGGCATTGATAAGTTTTTTTGAATTTAGAAAATATAAAAAAAGCTATTTTTTACTTTAAATTCATTATGTATTTAAATACATAAAAATCAATGCGGTTTGTAAACATGTAGTGTCATAGTTCATGGCACTGTTCTTCAGTGTGAATTTTTTCATTTCGGTAAGTAAGTTTGTTTTTCTGTAATGGAGAAAATTTTGACTTGAATATGTTATAAAACAAAAAAGTATTAAATCTAAAAAAAATCGTTATAGTAAAAAATATAGTCACAATATATGCCTACAAAACAAACCATATCTCATACAAAAAAATATTTTTAAAACAATTAAAACTTTCAGTGAACCAACCCCGTAATATAAATAATAAGAATATGTAACAAACACTGTTCAAGAATTTCACCGCACTAAAATATTTACGCCTAAGGTTAAAATTATTAATGGTTTTAGTGTTATTCGTGACAAAACAGTGTTTTATAAGTGCCTACTTTGAAACATCTGTGCAGTGTGCACGCTGCTCGCTGTAAACATCAGCGTCTTTCCACTCGGTAAAATCACGTGTTGCGATTCATTCATATATATTGCAATAACAGCCATTCAACAAGTCTAAATTTCGTCTTCTTACAAAAAGCATTTTATAATCCGTTCATTGCCGAATATTAATTTTTTTCCTGGGTTTTTCGCTTCTTAATTTAATGTATATATTAATATTATACCCTTGTGTGTGTATACATATATATCGAAAGAAACTAAAATATGGAACTGGTACTTCACAATTCACGACAACAGACATTATTCACTCTTCTTCAGAACACACTGTTTTGGGTCTGGTATCAACAGCCTATATGTACTCATTACGAACAATCGATCTACGAGACGGAATTAAGGGGCGGGTGAAATGTTTGCACAGACATATGGATATACCAGGTATAATTAAAACAAGTATAACTGTGAAATATTGGTGTTACGTCACCATTACTGTTTCAAATGTGGTGCAGGACAGTAATTAATGACGCCAGTAACTACTCACTGTAAGGGGTTGGAATTGAAAGGTTCATTAATAAGTCTGTGCACAATGCTTTAGTTCAACAAACCCTTTAGAGAACACGTAAATATGAATAAAAGATATTAATACATTTGCTACGCATGTGTCTATCTGGTAATAACAATTTTGGTGATAGGCCTACATTAATATCACTCCCGTTTCTGCAAGGAACGGTTTTGCGTTTTCTGACACATTCGAAAGGATTCCTGTTTGGCACATCTAACTGCCTGCGGAGAGTAAATATTTAATTCTTCGTCTGACCAACACTTTAAAACGCGTGGTACTTTCAAGGCATAAAGCACTTTGAAAACATTTGTTGAGCCTGTCGCCTACCTGTCGATAGACTTGTTTTAGGCTTACAGCATGAATGAAGGAAGCTAGTAAACTTATCCCAAATATCTTCATCCTAAAAATAAAGTTTGTACTTTTACATGGGAAATCCTTCAAGAAAACATTTTCCAAACAAATTCTTTGTAAAACTACGAATGTTGCTCTTAAAAAATACAACGTATATGTTTGTAAAATTACAATGTGTAGACTTGTATTTGCGTTTTAATAAGGAAAACTTAAGTTTTAATTATTTATTTTATTCCAGTCGTGACACCGGATTTAACATTTAAACAAATTATTTTAACATGCATACTACTTACTTAGAGAAAGGGACTTTGCGAATGCACCAGGACTCGAACCTGCTTCCTTGCGCTTAAATACAGCACAACTTACCTCTAGACCACCTTAACAAACATGCTGCCGGTTCTTTTTGTATTAGGCCTAGTATATATTCAACGTATAGTTCAATTGCGTCACTTTCTTAGATTTGTAGCATGCAGTTAATGTGAATATGCACTCTCTTCCTGACAATTGCCTTCCAGAAGATGTGATTTGTGTACAACTATATCATTTCCGACAAATCCATGAATTTGGAAAACTACATTTCTTTCTAAGTAACTTTACAAAAAATAAGTTAACAAGAAAATTTACATACATTTGCAAAAGTTTTTTTTTTAAATTAAAAGAAATGCTTTGTAATATTTACATAAACGTTTACAGTGTTTTAAAGAAAAGAAAACATGTTCCAGACAATGTCAAAATCGTACTTTTAAAACATTTAAAACATCGTGCATACTAGAAATACTAATTCGAAGATCTCCAACATCCTCAAAAGCGACTTTTATATAATGCTATATCTCAAAATGTAATAACTGGTTACAAAAGAAACTACGATATAGACGTGCATGAGACTTTTTTTTTGCATAGCCGTGGCCAATTAAAAATGAAGAGTTACCGCTTAACGTTGTTTGAAGCGACTCTCAGCCGGGAAGCCGCAATCTTGCGTACAGTGGACATGTACACGTGCCAATCACGCCGTTATCAAGCCCTTGTCACGGCCCTCGGACGATGAATAAGTTCAGTTAGGCGCCTTTAATTAAAGTTGTTCAAGTAAGGAAAAACCATTATTATATATTAAATTAAATAGCTTTAGTTTTGTGGCAGTTACTTGAGATACAATTTTCCTCTTACAAAAAAATACCTCAGCTAGTTTTCCCATAATAGGATATTTAACTTAAAAATTTGCACATTTTACTTCATTACCACTGCAAAAATAAATAACCATAACGAAACTATAAGTAATTCAGACTGAAACTTTATGTCGCGGGCTATGGTTTGATGTATACAAGAACCCTAGCAAATTGTACAAGTATTTAAATAAATTCTAAAATTAGTAAATTTTTAAATATTTTTATCAACTTATAATACAAAAATATTTATAACGGGTTTGTATGAACATCAAGCCATGGACAATGGCACGTAGTTTCAATGTAAATTATTTAGTTTAATTATCTTTATTGGTTTTCGAGGTGGTCATTATGTGAAAACATGCTAGTTTCGACTGAACGCCTACTATGTGATAACTGGTTGAGCTATTTTCTCTCGTAAAAATAAAGTGTGGTCCTAAGTTACATCTAAAAAACTAACACTGTTTTATACAAATATAAAATTGTGTTTTTCCCCAACTTGAATTCCCTTCAAGTGATCCTAATTTGCATACCCGAGGCCTAGAGGTGCGTAAGTGCTAACTATAATAATGCATAATATAACACATTCTGCCGCCTAGGCGCAAGTCGCTTGAACTGGTGTTTAGATTTGCTGATAGCTCGCCTCTACGAGACATTCAGTGGTAGATATAAAATATAATGGTATAATATGTGTTGTGCATGCCTACATATTTTTAGAAATCCTGCACAAATGTGTTCACTTGAAAATGAACCTTACCGCGGCGAGAATATAAGCTTTAAAAATAAGTGTATATGTCATTAAATGGGTGTACACGCACGGACTTGAATAGTTTCCCTTCGTAGTCATAATTTACTAATATGAACATTTTTCTAAGTGAATTCAAACTTATGAAGCTTTCCACACAGTAGTCTTTGTTTTGTATGCTATACTGGCTACTTCACTATAGCGTGAAGATATATTTATTTTAATATATTTCACTGAAAGGCACATATAAATTAAAAATAATTAGCATTCTTAACACACGCACAGGTAAGGAAAACGTATATAATGAAGTTAACTAATTAACACAGCAATAAAATTTCGCGTATTACCACAAGAAGCATACAAGGTGCACCACGGAGAAAACTTTTAATTTCAACAATTAACAGACATTAGCAACTGCCACTTCCGTGATTGTACAACGACTGTATTCGCGAATGCCTTTAGGTACTGCAAACCTGCAGTCAACTAAGATATAGAGTTTAAACCTACCCTACTTCGAACATCAGTATCATAAACATGTTACCGGTAACCATTTTAATTGTGATATTTTATGTGATTCATTGCCCATTTGTTTCCAAAACTCCATATGCCTGATCTCAGTTGGTAACCTTGTGAATTCGGGATACACAGTCTTCCCAATTTTTTGTGAAGCCCGCGGCGTGGTCGGCTTATCCTATTTCGTAGGTAGGGACACCTGATTAACGCGAAATATCCCTGCACCAGCTCGTTTCAATGCCATACGTGCACATCTGCAGTTATGCTTCATGGTAGTTAGCAGCCATCAAATATTTCCCCGGTATGTTTACCTATTTAAAGGAAACGTATTACAGACGATAAAGGAGAAGAGTAAAGATGTTTGGTCAGTGCCTAACATCAAGGACTTTGGGTGTTAATGTGAATGACATGAAGTGAGGATGGAACAACGGCGGAATGTACGGACTGAATAAACTGCAGTACTCCGAGACAGCCTGCTGGCCAACTGCAGCGTCCGCCTTGTTTACCATTGGCGAAAATCGGGTCAGACACTGACTTATTGGTACTATTAAAACAATACGACTGGATACAGTTACTTGGACATACTCCAAACTTAAGTTTTCTTTGACAGTCATCTATATCACAAATGAGTATGTCCAAGAAACTAAATCCAGTCATGCACTCCCATTGCACAGTTCTTTCACATATCATAAAACAATACGCTTGCTCTAAGTAGTAAAATCACCCCACAGCCATTAAAATTGCATGATTTTTCAGACTTCTTATCTCGAAATGTAATAACTAGTAACAAATAAAATTATGATATAGGTGTGCACTAGATTAGCTATAAAGTGATGATATATCATAGGGTTACTACTTGAAGTTTAATATAACAAGGCGACTGTCTGTTGTTTCAGTGTCTTGTGCGTAGAGGCTGTCCGTTAATACCTTCAAGTAGGCTAAGCTGAGATATAAGCTAATACTGATGGTTGACCCTACACTTTAAAAATAGTTAGTAAATATGTCACACGTGCGTATAGAAGAGCTGAGAAAGTAGGTATCGTAGAATTGTTTCCCAAACATCCATGGTAGCAATCCTAACATTTTTTTTTACAAAACAGTCAAATGTATACTAAAGTTACCAGACTTGTATTGTATCAACTGTAAAAGTTTGCGTATTTACAAGGTAGAAGTATGATAACTGTTCCATGCTGTATTTAGGTTAATTACATCCTAAACATTTTAGGAAGTTATTTTACAGTGAATCATGCGTATACCCATTTGATTGCTCGGTTCTACAGCAAGGCAAGTGCAGTTCCTCCGGTTATTGTGTGAATGACTCAACTGACCTTGTCACTGATTGACTACTGTATTTGCTGGTGACATTGCCTCGTCTCGGCGTGTAAGTTTTCAGCCATATTATTGTCTCGTGCGGATTCTGTTCTGAACACAAGAGGTAGTTTCGCTTGTGCATTCTTAGAAGCTCAGTTAACCACGGTCATGCGAGCCCAGGCAAAAACATACATCATAGAAAGTCCTTCCATCATGTCGCGCTGAACAGACCCCTGCATGCATTAGTGACTCAGCGAGATGAGAAATGTGGCTCGCAGGAAAACATGTGGGATCTTCCACTCCCTATGACGGGAGAAGACTCCCGCCAGGAAGGGGGCAAAGGGTTGTGCGGATGACGGGGCGTCATAACGACCCGGCGAGCCATGCGTCAAGATTAGCCGCGGCTTATCTCAGCAGTCACGGGCCATTCCTCACCCCTCCCTTATTGGCACACCAGGGGGTTGTGGCAAGGGAGCGTAGAAAAAATCACATGCATCTGCGAGTACCTTGTATCTTTATCTCTCTCGTATGACAAGGGGGACTGCACACTACTTCGCCGAACATGCTCCCCATTACCTCTCTCCATGAATCTCCACAGTCATTTCAGAAAAGTTCATTTATCATCTTAGTATTGCTGCCAAGAGTGATTTTATGTGCTCATTGGGCGTTTTAAGTAATCTCGAACTGCTTCCCGGGCTAGGTAAAGGTACACCGAGGAATGAGAAGGAAGTCGACCTGAGCCTGTATATGGGAACCATCCCAACAATAACATGGATAACCGACATTAGGATAGCAAGACCGAGAAAAGAACCTGTGGAAAAGCTAATATTTTACCATTGCTACACGTTCATCTTTTGATAAGGAGTCTCATTGTAGTCTGTTAGTGTAGGGTCTTCGTTGTAACTCTGTCCATAACAGACACTTGAATAGCGCTACGTGCTTTCCAACGACTTTCTCTGATTCGTCGATGTGAAGGATAGACAAACTCATTTTACATATCGCCTATTGTAGTATTGAAAGAAACATTTTATTTTATAACCTTTCTTCCTTATTAATGATCTAAGAGCACAGTGAGAGTCCAAGAGCTTCATCGTCTACAGATAAGAGTAACCTTCAACTATGATGTTGAGACTTCGGTTGAATAAAAAGAATTGCCTATTAACTACGTGGTTGTTGAACTTTAGCTTCCGGAAAAGTTACCGTGTTAACAGACATGTTAGCTAGTTTTCGCAGAAGTTGTCAGGGGGCCGCAGTGGCCGAGGGGTCAGACTTCTCGCCCCAACAAGGATTTTCGCATGTGCGGGACGATGCCGCTGGTCGGCGGGTTTCCTCGGGAATCTCCTGTTTCCTTCGCCCTTTCAATCCGGCGCAGCTCCATACTCACATCATATCACCACTCACCAGCGCTAAAGACCTCGATGTTAAGCGCTGACCAAAATATCTCAATCTCACTCTCTCTCAGAAGTTATTAGTTGTTCGTTAGTTACTTAATGGCGCAGAGGTGGAAAATGACTAGGGCGGCAAATCTTTTTCATTACCGCCTTGGATCCCTCCATAAGTTGTCAGACCAGTAGCAGGCTACTTTATTTAGAAATATTTCTTTAAAAATAGTATAAGTTCCTTTATAGGAAAATTATTATTTTTAAACACAAAGCTAACTTCATCAATATATATTTCTAATAAACTGTCTTAATAGCAACACAATTTTTGTTATCATTACTGTAATTTTTAACATTTTCTTTGCGCAAGGTTACTTTTCAGTGGTTCATATCGAAACCTTTTGTTGCTGCAAATAAAGTTGGTTATCAGTGTGTTAAACAGTTCCTCACACAATCCCAGGAATATTTTATGTCGATAATATAACCTATATGTAAACGAGGACTGAATCACGTGAGGTAACGGACTACTCACTGGGGCTGCAGTAAAAAGACAGACAATAAAGGTAATTTCGAACTCACGAAATTTTCTTCTCTGAAAACACTGAATGGACCGTCGAATTTCGTGGCACTGAAAATAAGATAGATACTACTCGCGTATATCCACGACTGCAGCAACACCATGTTGGTCCCTGTGCTCACACTCATCACCGTCCTCTTAGGTCTCTGGTACAATAGGTTGTTGCTGTTGGTCTTGTTGTTAATGGCTGGTTTGCGAAGCGTTGGTTGGCACAATAGACAGTTGTGTAACACACATATAGGTTATACGTGGCTGAAATAACTTAAGTATATAACAGATCTCGGGCCCGAATTCCAGTGTTATCTTCTTGATTTAGTGGAAATAGAAATAAAGTGAAGCTCAGTAATGTATTTAATTATCCGTATACCGCATGATGGAATTTGATTAGTATGCTGTGCCTAACAGGTAACCTGTCGCCAACATTTACCACCACTAACAACCATCAGAGAAGGGTTTTATCGGTTTTAACTTAAAATAATGAATTTCCGAATGATAAAACAATCTCCATGTCCTGAAAACGACCACTCGGCTTCCAACTCGCATGCGACTGAAAACTCGAGCATAACCCCCCAGGGGCCTCAGGCCACAATTCCGGGAACACGACTGCTGTACTATGATTAGACACAATGGAAAATCTCGGGAAAAGTTGACTATTTGCTAGGCTCCAACAAGCTATATATAACACTGGGTGCTTTGCATCGCTACGACCTATCGTTAGAGGCATGAGTATTTCGCGTATTGATTCTAGGTCAGGTTAAACGTCAAGAACTGTGCCGTATCAAATACGACACGACTTAAATAATATGCATAAAACATTTTTTTATTTATATTTCCTAAATTCAGACAAATTATTTTTTTGCAATGTTATTTACTTGTTTAATTTATATTACCGGTACCGTTATTAAGTAGTTCAATTTTATTAATGATATTTCTGAATGTTCACTTTAAATTACAGCTATTCTTTCTTGTTACATTAGTTCAAGCCGACCCTAGTCTCGCTACAGTGTTTTTTCTTAGCAGGAGAGTAGCTGCTGAGCTTTACATTCCTCTGTCAGTTGTTCTGTCGTACCTCCGTCTTCATGCCACGTGCTGCTGCCGTTGCAGTGCGTGATTTCTGTGTTTCACAGCGTGATTTCGATGCAGTTTAGCGATTCTGTTCACGTGATTGTCTCATGCTACTATGCTTCTATGCGCACTATGCCGATGTTGGTACTGTTGCTAACTATTTTCGATGCTCTTTTGTTCAACATTTCTGCAGCTTCTTCTGTTGCATTTATTAACACTTTGCCGTCAACCACCGTATCGTCAAGATGAACGTGTTTGGTGTTCCTGCCTTTTTTTTTTTTTTTTTTTTTTTTTTTTTTTTTTTTTTTTTTTTTTTTTTTTTTTTTTTTTTTTTTTTTTTTTTTTTTTTTTTTTTTTTTTTTTTTTTTTTTTTTTTTTTTTTTTTTTTTTTTTTTTTTGGCAGATTTGGCACTTGAGTTGCCATAATTACGTACTTTTTACATCACATAGCGAAATTTATTTTGTAAAGTAGTAAACCTGTAGTGCTACATATTTTTTTTTAAATTCTTAAATTGTGGTTCTTTCGTTTGAATTTCGTCAAGTGATTCTCTTCGCCCTCGTCTGGTGAGTAATTTTCCAACGAGAGGTTTTATGTTCTATTTAAATTCCATCTTCTATAATTTTCTTTTGGTAATTTCTGTGTAGTGAAGGTTCACGTCCTGGCCGATTCTCGTCTTGGCGCATTCGCGTAACGGCCTATTCACATGCTGGACTATTGACGAGCTGACCTGTAGTCTTTACTACAGACGTCCAGTCATTCTGGCCTATTTTGGGGCCTTTTCTTCCCCTCGTCGTCTTCTTTGTTTCGTCGCTATAACTGAGAAATATGAAGTTATCCCAGCGTGCTGTACTCTTCTACTGCGGGACTTTGAACAGATAAGCCGCAACTAAAGTTGTATATTTAATCTATAAATTACCAGCTGTCACACTTACTTATTTCATGTAATATTTTGTACGTTTTTAACAATTAATTTGAATTTAATAACAATTTAAAATTGTATAAGCCATGACGGATGCATACAATTTAACTATAATTTTGCCTTAATTAATTAATTACGTCATTGATTCGGACGTACAGTATTTATTTAGCCTATAGAATGAGCATTTATTGTTTTGATCTTTTTGTATAAAATAATTAATGTGGTATCAATTTACTATTATCATTTAACTTTGCCTGCAAGATTTGGGTTTTAATAATTTCAGTACAATTGCAGTACTAATGGACTATTCATCGATGTCAATATTTTTGTTAATTTTATTTGAAAAGAAAAATAAAACCAAATATTTAATATTATAGTGAAAATTAAATAATCATTTTGAGCAACCACAAATTTCAGAGTTCTCATTTAATATATTTTCCTCTGGTGTATATTGTTTATTATGGCGAGAGAGCCTATAGATTTAGTTATTTAAATAATTATTTTTCTTCGCCCGTTGTGTATGGTAGCCCAGCATTTATTTAATCGTCCATTGCTTCCACTTTGTTATCGTTTGTTTACAACAGCTTCCTCTAGTTTTGTGTGTTTGTTAATGGCGCACCTTCTGATTTCATCTGTGTTTTTATTGGTGGGCATTTTTGTGATGTTAATTTGCCAGGGGCTGTCGTTTTTTCTTTACGATTATAGACTACGTACTTAAAAATAATTCATTAACCTACCATACGTACACGGCGCAGAACGTGATTAGTCGACAGCTGTTTCGTCACAACATTGACAACTTCAAGCCAGTAATGTGTAATAAAATAATTTCTGGGGAGATCACGTGCTACACGTTTGTATAGTTAGAAGCCAATGCATATTCGACCTTGACCAGAGCGTGTACAAGACTGAGAAGTCTTAGGCTGCAGCCAGATGAATACGCGAAATAATCGTGCCTCTCCTCTACATATCGTTTATGTGTAGCATTTTTCTCTCTACAACAGGCCCAGTTAGAACTGCACAGCTTGGACACACAGCGTGTGTGATTTGTCCCAAAACTGTCCACACGTGTCACGGTTAATATAATACAGTTTACTGGAGACTATGTTAAACATGGCGATTTTCCAGTGTCTCTAACTATGATACATTACTGGCCAATAACCTGCCGGGTTAACTGCTTCCTGATCAAACAGCCCAAACATATGCAATATGATTTAAGCAATCATTACGTTAACATCAATAGATACCCGTCCTCTTTGCTTGTGAAGTTGGACGTCGAAGTCTTCTGATGAACTTTGCCACACTGAAACCAGTTCATGTAAGTACCTACACTTTAAATAGCATTGTAACAAGAAGAGGAATTTTCATCAAAGCGTTACCCGAACAGCAGCCGAGTTTAATTTCTAACTCTCATCCTCAAAATAATTGGCTAATTATTCAGCTAAGAACAAGATTTTATTTGACAACTCCCGGAGAGCCAGTAGATAAGAAGTAATAAATGATCGGCTTCATGGTTATGACTGTGTCAACGAGCAGTCAATGAAATGTTTATGTCTGTAAACCAGCTAATATTTCTTGGCCTCTACTCACCAGTAGGTACAGTTCCGGTCATTAATGCCGTTCACGTGAAATCCATCCAGTATCAAGGACTCGGTGACTGCACAATGGAATTCCTTTGTATTTTTTTTTTTTGACATAAATGAAGAAAATTTTCATTATTTTCAGACATTCTCTTAAGACTTCTTTAAAAAAAATACAAAGTGATATATATTTTTTTTTTTTTTTACTTTTACCATATTGCCCACAATATCTAAATTCAGTGTAAATTGTTTCACTCAAGTAAGTAAGTTGGTTTTCATTATTTGTATCTTCCCGTAACTTGCAAAATTTGACTTTGACACGCTGCTATGGAAAGCCAATGAGAGGTAAATAATCTCTACAAGAGCGAAATGTTGTACAAATATAATATAAAATAATGAAATTTAGTCATCCCGCTCTAAAGCATCGATTTGAAATTCTAGTATTCTTGAAGCCAATTTGCAAAAAATAAAATAAATAAATAAACAGAGATTCTAGATAATAATTTCCGCTAACATTCTGAGTAAAAACTTCACGCAGTAACGTATTCGTGAAGAAGAATCTCTGACGTCGTAATCTCGCACATTTACAGTTCCAACCAAAAGTTTAAGACCACCATCACAGTGTTTGTCCTTAAATATTTGATGTAAATAGCGTGGAATATTTGTTTTTGTTTTTCTCCACACAAAGTTCAATAAATTGGTGTAAAAAACGTTAAAATTTTCCAAATTTTATTGAGATACAGTTTTTAAAATAAAATAAATAAGGAAAATAAGTACATATTTTATGCAAAAAAATTGTACAACTAATCATGTATAAAACTACAAGGAATTTGTAGCTTAAGTTACAGCAAGGTGACCACCCCGAAGGTTTTTTTTTTTTTTTTTTTTTTTTTAAGATTTACAACTGTTGCTAACATAGAAAAATATTCAATACATTCATACCAAAAGTTTCAGACCTCCTGGTCGTACATGTGAACTTGGTATCACGAAGATGTTCTACAAGCCAAATACTGTAAATACACTATGAAACTGTTTATAGCTTTACTTGTATAGGCCTAACTGTTTAGTAAAAGGCACTACAAAAGATAGTTCAGCCAGTTTTCCCATAACAGTATTTCAAAGTTAAAATGGGCAAATGTTTACTTCATAAACACAGCGAAAACCAATAAACACAATGACACGACGTAATTCACGTGAGCACTGCATGTTACCAGCTACGGTTACACGTACATAAAAACCACTTACAAGATAATTTTTACTAAAATTTTTTTTTTTTTTTTTTATTTTGAACTTGGTAACTACTTTTAGCAAATTTTTAAATACAAAAATATAAGCCACAGCTCGTGACATGTAGTTTCAATGAGAATTAATTCACATCATTATGTTTATTGGTTTTTGCAGTCTTCGTGAAGTAAAACTAAGCAAATTTTAACTTTGAAATGCCGTTATGGGAAAACTATCTGAGCCGTTTTTTTTTGTAACAGAAATATGCACTAAAAAATCTACAAATGTAAATTCATACAAGTATAAAACTATGATTTTTCTTCATTTGAACGCACTTAAGGAATATGTAAAAATATATAATAAATACTTTTGCTTTGAAATATATAAGTTTAATTTAAATTTTGCAAATTTCAAAACTTAATTTTAACACAAGAACATTACTTTTAATGTCTTTAATAGACTTATTGGGGTAGCCATGGCACGTTATTTCAATGAGAATTATTACATTTCATAACGTTATTTGATTTGTATTATTTGCGAGTCCCGGTAGGAAAGGAATTATAGCTTTTACGTGTTTTTATATGAAAACCATGAGTGTGAAAACGTTTGCTCCCGAGGGAAAATGTAGTGAGACGACAAAATACCTCATAGAAATATACAATAATAAATATTACAGCTGCGAGCAGTGATGGTTTACAGTTGACACGTCACGGCCTGGTATTGCTGTTGGAGTTGCAGGAACCAAGCTGGAACTAGCAGAGTATGTTTCACTCGGCTTGATTGCACTGCCAGGGCCACAATGGACCCAGCACGAGGGACGCTGCTGAGAACACTAGCGTCAACATGGGAGGGAGAGCAGTTGACGATGTATGAGGTGATGAGGTGCCTCGCTGTTATGTACTTGCTGCCGAGTGAGTCATATGGCGTGATCTCACCTCACAAGTCTTCAGGACAGTGCTGACAACTATGTCAGGTTGTTTCAATAAGTTTGAAATACGCGTTTTTTTTAATATAATTTTGTTGCATATTCCCGATGCACTGTTTACGAATATAAACCCTATTCCCGAGTCGAGTAATATATTATTTTCAAAATGTCACGCGCATTAAAACATTTTAATGGTACACCGACATAGCTAAAAACAGTTTTTTACATAGTTAATAGTTCAAAACCTACTAACCTACCTGTATTTATTCGAAGCTACCCAAGGATGCAACAATGAACTAATTATTTTTCAAGTGTAGTTTTATGTGGTCAACTTTACGGTGCGATAATTTTAGCGGTATCGCACAAAAAATCAGGACGCCAGTTCGACGTATTACGTATGAGAGTAGTTCGTCACTAATAAGAAATAAAGCTAGTTAAATAACATTTTTGTTTAGTTTATTGTGGCAATTTTATTAATTTTTATTACTGCATACGGTTCCAATAAGACAAAGAATATCGTACTTTGATCTCAGATTACGGAAAATAATTAATATCTATTGAATTACCAAGAACACAACAAATATTACTGGTTTTAATTTTTTTTCCCCGTACAGCTACACGGCCCTCAAAATAGTCCATGTATGTATCATTATGGATCTATAATATGGTATACAAAAGTAAAGAAACCTTGTAAGTTGTTATTAAAACACGGCTGTCCTAAGTACTAGTTTATGAAGCTGTTATGTTAGTTGACTTATGAAATATATAGTTAAAATTTGAGGGAAACCTACATGTTTTTTTTAATGTATAGTTTATTGATTAATTTCAGTACATTGTTAAAACTTAGTAATACTTTGGATCACAGTTGATTCACAGTGTTCTCTGTCATTAACAAGGACAAAGTTCGGAAGTACTTAGAAGATTAGAAATGCTTTGTTATTACTCTGTTATAAACACAGGTTGCTATTTTGCATTTTGTTGGGAAAACTAATTAGAATCTAGAGATATTGGCGTATGATGTCATAGTACATTCTATGGAGATTTTATGGCGAGCACGAAAACAGATTAACATAGCAAGACTGCGATAGCTATTTTTGATAAACCAATATTAAAGAACTATTTTCGTTCAGTATGATTGCCATTTATGTTTATTTATTCAATGCTTACTAATATTTTAATTGTGTATCAGTGATTGATTTGAGATAAGGTTGACGTAAAAATTTGTCAAATAATTGTAAATAATACAACAATTGTATACAGAGAACACTAAACCATGAGCAGAAAGGCGGACTGGTACTGCTTTGTGGTTGGTTGAGAGGTTGGCGCCGAATCCAGGGTTGGTGGCGGCCATGTTGTTTCTAAGACCTGAGTGTTCGTGTTATCGGTACGAGAGCCACATCGTCGTTATGTTACGTGTAGAAATCCTAATTAATTCGTCGGCACACGGTAGACAGTGATAAAAGATCCCTTGAGAACACACATACACACAGACGGCTGTGATGGCACGAGTATTCTACTTAATTTAAATGTATTTAAAAAAAAAATTAACAGTGCGAATCCGAACTCCCAGGATACGTATAAATCGCCTCCAAGTCCAATAAACCAATATAGTAAGACTTCTTATTGCCATAGCTAGCCGTGCACATCGTCCATCGCCCGTGACGGAACTCTTCGGGTTTCGAACCTAGGTATTTTTTTTTTGCAGAAGGTTCGTAAAAAGTTATATTTTCAATATAACCTTAGTTGTAAGCTCAAGTTAAAAAATCTGTTTTTAATTAAACCTAACAATATGTTTATACATTTTACAACCTTTATTTTGTGTGTGTTTTCTATTTTTGGATTGTTCTGAGGTTTATAACGAGCAGTTTATTCATAAATATTAGTTCATAATTTATTTTGTTTATTTGTATTTGAACAAAAATAATTAGAGGGGTTCAAAAAGGACCCAGAAAAACTTAGAGGCCTCCAAGAAACGAAACAAAAAATTTACTTGTTAGGAAACCTTATCGGCGAGGTGGATGTTGTTACAAATTTGAAAGAAAAAAAAAGACAGGAAAGTAGAAAGGAAAATAGTGGAAGAAGGCAGCTAATAAATACAGAGAGAAGAAGGAAAAGGAAGTAGTAATTACAATTTTTACAAAGAAACGCACATGATGGATCTGATTTAGAAAGAGTCAGTCAAGAAGAAATGGGAACGTATCCATATATTCCCATTATGAGAGAGAAAAACGAAGGGGCAGAGAACATAAAGAAAAGAAAAAAAACTAATTCGGCGAAATGGAACAAAGGCGTACTGAACAATAAAAAAAAAAATTAATAAATAAACGTTTTTCTTGAGAAAAAGTAATACAAATACTGGACAAGGTACGATGTATTACCGAAAAAAAATTCATAGTTCGTCTTAAAAATAAATAAAAATCTTTGCGGAAGAAAAGTGCCTGACGATGTTCGCCGTAAACTGTGTTTGAAGAAGTAAGTACACATGAACTGAAAAACAAATTCGACAGCATTAAAAAAGTCAAATACAGAAACAAATATTAGTAAAGATGACGATCTTAGGATAAGTTTTAAAAAAAGAATAAACTTAAAATGCTGAATCACACTCGAAGTTTTTCTCTTAATAGTGTACCTTGAAAACAAAAGGCGTTTATGAAAGTAAAAAAATAAAAAATAAAAAAAAACATTAGATTCTTGTAGAAGAAAGTAGACAGTTTTTTTTTTAAAGGAAATAATGAAATAATGGCAATTCCACTTTATACCCAGGTTAAAATAATGTGTTTTCAAAAAACGGGAAACAACATCAAAAATGCACTGAAATAACCACATGCCGTGTTTCTATAGACCAACAACTTCAGGATCAGTTACAGTTCATTCTTGTAGATATCAGCCATCTTGGACGCAGAAAAATAAACGAAAGAGATATTTTCATCTGTGCTAAATACGAAAAACTAAAGCTTCTTGTTCAAAAACTAGTTTTATTTGCTAAATATCTTACATGTGTACAAACGAGTGAAGAATGTCTGGCTAGAAGGTGCCAACTTTGCGCAAACAATGGCGCCATAAAAAGGAACTAATACTAAGCAACAAAATAAAAATACTTATTACAATCCAGAAAAAGCCTAAAAAGAAATTTCCTCTGCAAAACATTACTGTACATTGTATGAAGCAAACTTTAAATAATTAACACCAGCCAAAGTTATACGAACTCTAAAAACCGAATAAGAAGATTCACAGCTTGCGGTGGGTGGTGGTCAGAGAATTATGTCTGTAAATATGCTTCAGAAAACCCTGTCTGTTCACTTCAATGCTTCGAAGGAGTAAGTAACACTACATATTGATATTATTAGGCCTATATATACTTCAGGTGGTACCTATCATTGCTACAAGTTACATATGTCATCACAGCTCAAATACCAACTGTTCCCAGCATTAATTTCCTTTCTAGTAGTCTTAAGTATTCAATACAGAAATAGGACCACGTACGCCCTGATGAGGTACTACGTTCCCAAAAAAATATCTGCAAATAGACTCTATTTCTTGGAGCTATTCCTAGACAGGGAATGGGAAGGGAACATTTGTTGACGCTGTTTTGAAACGAACTGCCATCAGCATCGCAGCTGAAGGAAATATCAGTGGAACTGACACTATGGTTACCAAGATAGGAGACAATATTTCTGGAGTACACGTTCAGGAACCAAGTGCTAGAAGCAAGTATTAAAGAAGTTGAATTAGCTATGGAAAAATTCGAGAAAATGTTCTTCCCTGGGTCAATGAGAGTTTACCAAGTGAAGTGGAATTAAAGTTCTTGTGAACTTCATTTCTGGCAGTTTAGATTATAGAACCGGAGAGTGGTTGCTTGTTACTTATAATGAAAACAAGTAGGCTACTCAGAGGTGAAATAACCACTGGTCGTTTTCCGAATGCGATAGCAGTGACTGTGATGAACCCAACCATTGTAGAGAAGTGCAAATGACCTGAACACAAGGATTAGCCCACTTATGAACTGAGTGATATTTTAAAGAAGACAGTCCAACTCCATATGGATAAATGCCTACTTGTTCTGTTTAACCGGAAGTGATTTAAGAACATACGGAAAGTCAATTGTAATTAGGATGTTTAAGTACGTATGCAATAGTTAGGCAAAAAAATTTCACTGTATAATTTTTTTAAGTCAACATCAAATGGTGTTAGCAGGAAGCATGAGAACTTTTATTAATTTGTTTCCAAATATAAGTTTTACAGTGAATGACTCATATTTGTTGAACCCTTAAGGTCTGCAAGTCAACTTTAAGAAAACAGGTTTGAATTTTAGTAACTTAGTAAATGTTTATTAAGAGTGCGTTAGATATTTATTTTTGTATTTTCCTTACTTTTGAATAAACCAAGTTATTACCTAATATAATTAAATATTATACAATCATCTTTGTTTAAAATGTTTATTTTGCTTAGCATTTAACTATTTGTCTAAACGGAAATGAAAATTAATCAGCATGTCCGCTGATTCATGCAAAAATTCTTGGCATGGTGTCTATGTAGTTAGTACAGATGCTATGGTCAATAGCATGGTTGCTTGGATTTTAAGGATTAAAAAAAAGACCTGACATTTCACATTTACAGCCCGGCTGATGGGATACGCCACTTTATCTGCCTTAAATAGGGGCCTGGAATTTATATTAATTTATAAAACCTATTGTGAAAATAAATATAAAACTCAGTCAAATTGCCTGTAATCTGATATTTACCCTCGTAAATAAATTCGGCCGTACAGTCCGTTCTCGACAAACTTTGTAAATTGCATTGCGGGACTCTTGAAGCCGTTAACTTTACTGGAAAAGTATTTGTTTATGTAGTGTAAAATAAACGTGCAACTTGAGCTAACTAAAGGATTATTACCTGAAGACAATACGAAATTGTATCAAACTTATTTTGATACACAACAAAAATATGTAGTTTTTTTGAGAAATAGAACGTCTGGGCACGTAAACAATTTTAATTCTTAACATACTTTAACGTACAAGTTTTTGGTCTCACCTAACATAGACTACGTGTTTTGCACGTCTTGGTTCGCATTTACACGTAAGTGAAGAATTTAACCATTTCTGTGACAACCAGCGTTGCAGCAGTATTTGTAAGTGTACGATATTTAATGATGCTTAATACGTGTATAAACAACTGAAAAAGAAAAATTTCGATGACGCAAAAATTAAAATGTACGTTTACATAAAAATGTCATCCATTTGTCAATGTGCAAGTATCTATTAATATGCGTCAAATACTTACGCTCAGACTGGCTGTGAATGGAAAAAGGTACAAACTTTAAAACACAAACGGTCGGATTCGGTACTCGGGGTTGCCTTACATTTTATTTACATGACTAACACAAAACAACTATTAAACTGTCCAAAAATGTATTCCTTCGTAGAATAAAGGGCGAAATAAATTTTCCCACAAAACAAGTTTCTTTGTCACTAAACAAACCAATTAGCTGGTTGCGGGAAACTGATTTTGATACACTCAATAATAATTTACTCTCGGTTTACGAGCCTCGTCTAAAACCGGAGTAGGTATAAACTTGAACAATCATGTCATTGGTCTCAAAAACTAATATTTTGTTGGGATGGTACATTTCACAACATTTTTTTTAGTTCTATGAATCCCTTTATTAATGAAGGGCTAAAACATTCCCAGCGAAACTAAACAGTTATTTTGGACATACGGCATTGTAGTAAATGGTGCGTCACAGAAAAGTAGAGAACACACACAAAAAACAGATAAGTAAACAAACAAAAGGACTTTGTTTGCAACTGGCAAAAAAAAAAAGTAAACTAAACAATTCCACAAGGAATTCAGTCAGTGATTTACAATAAAATAACACAAACGAGCACCCGAGCACCAAAAAACAAACCAAGGAAAAACTAAACTGGTGCTTTGGTGTTCGTCTGTGTCATTTCCTTGTAGATCACTGACTGAATTCCTTGTGGAATTGTATATGTTTACATTTGTTCGTCAGTTGCAAACAAAGTTTGTTTGTTCGTGTGTATTCTCTGGTTTTCTGTGACACACCATTTGCCGCAATGGCGCATATACACAATATCTCTTTAGTTTGTAACTTACCACCATTGCAAGAATCGTTCAAAAATAACATTCCCAGTGAAGTAAAACTGGAGTATAGGTTATAACAGTGAAGTTATCTGAAGCGAGTAGTAGACGTGCCGAGCTAATTTACTCACTCCTGCCAAGTGTAGAGTACGCAGTGTTTCCTTTGTGACTCAGCATGCCAAGTATAGGAACCACGTGTGCAGGAATTCCAGCCCAGCCGTAGCCGAGTAATTGGGCTTAACGCGATTTAGCCGCTGATTTGATAAGGGGCGCCTTGACGAGGGAGGCGGGTGAAGAGGCTTGCACGACGCAGACGGTATATTTGCACAAGCTGTCGACAAGCGAGAACACACGAGGGGTGGCTATACTCGGTTCCTGCCTGACAACTGCACAAGACTACTGTCGTATGGGCGGTTCAGAATAAAGTGAACACTAAAAAAAAACTGCAAAGTTTCCATTTTCAGCCAATTCGTATCTTTACGCGCGTGACGCTTAAGGGGGATTGATCCTTGTAAGATCGGTTTTACGATTTTTCTTACAAATCAGGGAATAGACACATTGTTTTACTTTTTTCACGCTGACAAGACATAGTTTATTGTTCCATTCACTTTTTGGAATTCATATGGCATTGTTTCTGTTAATGTTGCGACCTCTGTAGTCGCTCCCGATAATAAAGCAATTTTTCCTTTTCAGCTGTTTCCCGTTGCAAAAAAAAAAAAATATATATATATATATATATATATAAATGTTATGTTGGTTTGTGTACGCTTCAAAAACTCAAAAAGTTCTGCACCGATCGAGCTGAAATTTTAGCATGATATATAATCCGCATCAAGGATTGTTTTTATCTAATTTGCGACCGGGGGGGGGGGAAAGCGAGGAAAACACTCAACACTCGCTGACAACCGCAATAGTAATGGCTGTTAAATGCCGGGCAGCTGTTTTGCGGTTGAAGCCGCAGCCGGGCAGCTGTTTTATAGAGAAATAAAGATGAATTAAAAAAATAAGTTCTGCAATTAAAGTACGCTTAGCGCAGTGGACTGGACAAATCTGTTTGTATTTGATGTTTTAAAGATAAACAGTGAATATATTATAATATAGAATATAGTATTACCATCAATTAACACGTAACTAAAAGTTAGTTACTCTTTTCTATAGTACACGCGGGCGAAGCCGCAAAGGGACAGCTAGTAATGAATATATTATGGTTCCAGCAATTACAGAAAATCGATTAAGTTTGTATCTATGCCTTGTCGTAACAAAAATTTTGATACATCGACTGGAACAGAAGTTATCGAGAAGAAACGGATAAATCCGAGGTGGTAAGGATCAATACCCCTTACGACGGCAAATGTCAAACCTGTCTGGACATGTTTAAGATTAATTGTACAGTCGATAGAAACCTACACAGCTGATAAAAACAGTTTATCAAATATATGAAAAACAAAAAAGTTCAATTCAGTTGATTTTGTGTCAGTATTACTGCATTTAAATAGGAAAATACTCGGAACTACTTACGTCAATTCGCTGTCAACCGTGTAAGTAACAAGGTAACTATTGTTAATGTTACATTATATGCA
Organism: Medauroidea extradentata; assembly: GCA_003012365.1. Classification (NCBI taxonomy): domain Eukaryota; kingdom Metazoa; phylum Arthropoda; class Insecta; order Phasmatodea; family Phasmatidae; genus Medauroidea; species Medauroidea extradentata. The sequence goes on from PNEQ01015276.1 coordinate 49,838, forward strand.
TTAACAGCTAGTGATTTTTTTTCTAAGAATAGTGCTCATTTTATTCCGAACGACCTATACTGTATAATACATTCACTTCATAACTGTCCTTAATTATTATAATACGCGAGAGTTATTAATTCCACTTTTTGCGGGATTACGTATTTTTAACTACAGTTAAGCTTGGGTAGTTTTCTTATAGCACTTCATTATGTCCATAATTTTACTCTAAATCAAAAAACTTTGTAACTAAATGAAATACTAAGGAATGAATAAACCTTTAAAACGGAACATTTAAGATTGTATCGGAATATCAGTGATACCTAATGACTTTTTTTTAAGGTCTTCGGCCTACAGCAAACATTTGACCTTACATTCCATATTAATGAAAATAACAGGGCTGCCATCCTTAAAATATCTTTTCTTAGTGAACACAATTACTTTTGTAGCAAAATAAGTTCTCTGTTCACGTTGGAAACCCACACGAATCTTCTAAAAATAGTTTAAAACTCTATAACACATGATTCTGTGATTTGTTAATACGTCCATAGCACAATCAATGGTGGAAACAAATATTTCACCTGCTGTAAACCGTATGTTTGACATATTTAGTACGCAGACAGTATCGGTTGAGCAGTATAATTATGCTACACATCACGGTCCTCAAGAAATGTATCAGTTAATTATAGTCACATCACAGAACGCTGAACCAATAACAAACATGCAAGAAGTTAAGGACCACATCTTATTCTACATCCGAGGGTTACCTTGCTAGGCCGTGTGGCTGAAGACAATCGACAATTAGTCGAGGATTGGTGATAAATAAAATAGTCGAGTCTAGCTCGTAGGTCACCGAACTCACAATATTTCTTAATGAGTAACTAAATTATACTATGTTTTTTTCTAAAGGAAAAGCTTACATCACTAAATTCCGATGAGACTGCTTGTGCGGCTAACTCGTATAGGTTGGATAACAGTTATCAACAATGTCTTGTAGAGCCAATCATACACTACTAGTGTTTCAGCAAGCAGCAAATGAACAGCTGACATCTGCTCTCTCTCTCTCTCTCTCTCTCTCTCTATATATATATATATATATATATATATATATATATACATACATGTATATACATACACATATATAAAATTTACTAAGTCTGTTGTAGGCCGCCAGACAACGTGCAAAGAGTCGGTCGTAAATTTTGTAATTTAACAAACGTGCAAACATTTTCATATCTCATCTGCGTACGAAAAGTATTTTAGAATGTTTTCGTGTAGGAATGGTGGTTTTCATATGTTGTGCCTATAGTGCTAATATCACGAAGGAAAAAAAACAGCTAACAGAAATTATTTTCTCCGTAATTTTTAGTAGTAAATTTTAGACGAAATCTTACAGAAAAAAAGAAATACTTCGACACCACTGTCCGCATATTTAGTGGCGGCGCATAAAGGCGTAAAAATCTTGATGATGGTGCCATTGTCCATATGCTCCAGCATGTTGCGATGACTTTTGTTATGATCATGGTTTTCCTCCGTGCACATATCTGTAAGCCACGCTGTAGAGCGTAGGGCGAGGCCTGGTGAGGCGAGTGGCCCTTCAACAACAAGGTCTTAAGAGCGTGTGGTAGATAAATAAACGCTGAAAACATCAATTTCTCGAAGCCAATATAGATAAAATAATCAATGATAATCCTAGATAATGGTATTTTCCAACTTTATGAGTAAATATTTATCCAGAAATACTAATTCGTTACGCGTGATCTCTTGCGCCGCAGTTAAATGCACGAGGTTCCGGCGTCAGAGTTTGTGACTCAGAAATTAGTAACAATGGAAACAATTTTGTTTAAAACGTTGCCTAAAACTATTGTCTAGGATTGCTATTGTTTACTTTTCGCAAATTGGCTTCAACAAACCTACAGTTACAGATGAATGCTTTTAGCGTTGAATTATGTACCACGCCCTCTTAAGAGCCGATGGCTGTGAAGGAAGGTGAAGGGGCAATGTAACATCCGTGCTGGGATTCGAACCCAGGACCACCCGCACAGTAGACCGGTGCCTTGCCGACTAGACTACGGAGACCGGGCGTGGCCTAGGTGAGCTGCTACAACAACATCGATAACAAGGTATGTCAACGAGTCAGGAGACAAACTTGGATAAACGGAACGACTTGTACACAAGAGACGTGTCTCAGACGACGCCGCACTAACTGCTGAGGCAACTATACAACCCGGGACTCAGCAAACATTACAGCTTCAATTCTTGGTAAGAGCCTGTCAACACTCGCATGACGGACTACGCCCTAGAGTCTCCGGTTAGCCTGGTCGACCTAACTGTAGGAATATTTGAATACACTCTTGGTGATATTTCTGTAGAATTGAGGTATCGCAGGAAGAGTCTCGCGTGTATGTCTCAACACTTGACTTTCAATAACAACTCTACGCACTTAGCCTGCATCATCAGAGACTGCATAAGATAATGAACGTAATTATTATTAGATTAGTTTTAAAATTAATTCTTCAAAATAATAATTATTTTCAGTGCAATTTCTTTAAAAAATTTGCCGAGAAGTCAGGTAAGGTAGGGTAGGAGGGCTTCACGTCTAGTCGACAGCGAGATCGTTAGAGACGGTGACACACAAGTTGATTCAATGACAGGAACTGGGAGATGAGTCGGCCATGGCCTTTGTTAAGGCTCGGTTTCAGTCGCCATATTGAATTTTATTATTTTTCGCTTTCTTGGAAATTTAAGAAGAAAAAATTTAATACGTGATTATACCTCAAAATCTATTTACATTTCGATACAGTACAGACCTTGCAATTTAGCTGTTAACTTATAATTACGCTGCAATGTGTGTGGTAATTTTTTTCATATTCTTAATTTGCCCGACAAATTGCGACCAAACTATACATTACTAGCTCTACTGCCGTGCTTGCATTGTAGCTCAAGGTAAAGAGAATTTGCGGTATAGTGGCCGAATTAACATTTTTCTTCTCAGAATTAAAAAAAAAACGGAAAATAATAAAATTTAATATAGCGACTGAAACAGAGGATTAAGGAATCATCCCTGCATTCGCATGGAGCGATTTCGGGAAATCATGGAAAACCGAAATCAGGATGGCCGGAGACAGGAATTAAACTCGGGTCCTCACGAATGCGAGTTTAACGTGTTACCGCTGCGCCTCGCTCGGTTCCGAGAATAAATCCCTTCCCGATTTAAATATTTAATAATTATTGGTAAAGATATATAGTATTTAAATTGATTTTGGAAATTTGTGAAGTCACAAATCGACATTATGAGGAAACAATTGTTTTACGGAAATACTTTTATGTGACGGTGGTTGAAAGAAAACCCATGTTTCCAAATGATACCATTTCAATGTTAGTTTTAAATTAATTGTTAGTAAATACTTGTATATTCGGTTTTGTACAGCCTATATTTTTGACTTGGCTGACAATTTCAGAAGCCGTATTAAATAAATCAATACTTAACAAACTGCCGGTAGTTAAAAATGGAAGGCTCTTAACTCGACGGAAATAAGAAAGTTACGGATCGGAATCGCAAAAAAAGTTTATATTCACAGACTGAAGGCATTCCACCAAGGCAATCCGGGTTCGATTCTCGGCGGGGTCGGTTCCCGGATTTCCACATGTGGGAATCGTGATGGACGGTCCTGTTACTCGGCGGGTTTTCTCGGGTGTCTTCCGTTTCTCCCGTCCCTTCATTCCGGCGCTGCTCCATACATTATGTCACCCCTCACAAGCATTGAAGACCAAAGATTCTCTCACTAACTCACTGAAGGCATTGACTGTCCTCAAAAAATTAAATAATTAACCTATAGAATCAAATATTTCTTTCCATTTGTATACAATAATCTTTCTAACAACAGCCAGGATTGTGATTGGCATCGTCTATGACGTCATCTGTGCCATGGGCGAAGCGGCAAGTCAGGTTCATCGCTCGTGCTGTTGCCGAGATGTCTCGCATATTGCGACCGTATGATTGGCTGGTTTGGTGTGACGTCACTTCGCGGTGCGCCGCTCTGCATCGCGCTATTACGAAGAGGACTTCACTAGGTGATATCATCCTAAATCCATCATTTTAGATTTCAAATAATTTGAACAAATGTCCTTTAAATTATTTACTTAAATTAAAAAGGGTTTAACTCAACCATATATCATTGCATTGCACAATAAACAATTATTATAATATAATACAATAAAATAGTGAATATATAAAAAAAACAGGGGTGAACACCCTAGAATTGTACAACAATTATTTTTCTATCGTGTGACACAGGTATTTGATGAGATCGTCGTATGTAGTACTTCGCAATGAATAACTCTGTGCTCGTGGTGTAACCGGCCAGCACCTACAGTGTTAGTTATAAACAAAGATGTCAGCGGTAACGTTGAAATGCATGGCATGCTCGCAATACCAGCCACAATGTCTGTGTCGTTGCGCTTGTGTTTTGAGTCTACTTATATACTACACACGTGTGCAGTATTATACGAAACATTATTACACTTATATGTATTTTAGAAATGCTACAAAATAAAACATAACTTGTTCCTTCAGTAGTTACACGTAGGATATTTTCTTTTGCATTTTTGCTCTTTTAAATGGGAACCAAACAACTTATCCCGTCACAGACTTGCCTTTGAAATGTAAAAAATTAAAAATACATTTATTAAAACAGTGACGAATGAACTAATCTTACTACAATTATTTATTAATACGTTTATTTGCTACTCTAGTTTTGCTGTGCACCCTTGTAAATTCTACCTTGGTAAGGCAATCAATGGTGAGGAGAACTTCGCTCGTAGTTTTCTAAATTCACATTACACACATTAATACTCAGGCACACAAATACGTACACAAAGGCATCAGACATACATAGAGAAATGACCTGAAATGTTTTTATAAGGCTTGCTAATTATAGACTCGTAAATTGCTGGGTGAAAATACTAATTTGGTCACGACAAGTTTTCAGGAAACTGTTAAGTGTGTTGTTATTGGTAAAACATACGTCCTCGCTTTAAGGGGCCCGCCTCGTGGCACATGTGTTTGTGTGAGTGAGGTATGGTGCTATGGGCGACGTCGTATGGGTCATACAACGGCGCGTCGCCCCTACGTTTAAGGCGTGCAGTCTTCGCGAAAAAACAAATTTCTTACGGGACTTTAAGTGGTGACTCCATTGTTTTATTTACGAAATCACTTTACTAAAGCACTACCCTTAAGTGGTTTCACATGTATTCGGCTAGTATATTTTCCGCTATAGGAGAGAGAAAATCCCGTTTTCACCCATTTTGACGTGCCCTAAAAGGGGATTTCTAATACGTGTGTTGCCTTGAAAGTACTTAAGGGCAGTCGTCTGAAGTGTGTGTTCTTTTCGTAGAGAAACGGCGTGAAAACACGCGTATTAGTTTCGGTGTAAAACATTTTCTTCAAACACGCTGCAGTGTGATTTTATGGCAACGAGGCGGGCCCCTTAACTTGTGCCTATCAACTGTGTTCGAGCTGCTACAATAATGTTACTTCCATAGGCCACGTACAGCTATCTATTTTCTAGTCAGGAGAGCGGTAAACCACTAAAACCAAAACAGGATCACCACGGCTTATTAAATATTTTAAATTAAAACTCCGAGGTTTAAGAGCGGCTCAGTGGCGCAGAGCTGTCAACTTCAACCAAAGTGATCCCCGTTCGATTCCCGACGAGGTCAGCCTCCGATATTTCGCACGTAGTAAACGAGGAGAGCAGGTTTTCTTGGGGTGCTCCCGTTTCTTCCGCCCCGCAGTTTGCTCTCAGGGTGTTATAATGCCCTACACTCGCGTATAATCTCAATACGCTACTCATGTACAGCTAAAAATTTGGTCTTCTCTTAATCTCAAACTTTCCTAATTCCCTAAAAATATAAACGATAAATTAAATACAACTTAAATGTATCGGAAATAATCGTGTATGCCCTCTTCACCTTTTACCTGTAACGCCGAAGTGCCTCGGATTTTTTGCTACATATTAGTTAAGGGTCGATTGAAGTTTACTTTAAGAACTTTGCGATGTGTGAGTTCTCAGCTTAAGTTTATTACTTTTATAGATAACAACATATATAAATTCTTGGCACAAATATAAATACCACAAAAGAACCTCTCTTCAACAACATATGAGTGTGTGTATACGTCACATTCATATACACTAACGATAATTGGCTTTCTAGGCGCTACCGGATAAATGTTCTGATATTTATCGTACTAACAATATAAAACAGTGGTACGCTGATCATGGTCCGTATATCCGGTAACGGTGCTTACGTATCTCGCTGCGTCGTGTTGTCATTTCTCACGAAGCGACTTAACGACGGATACGAGTCTGTGTGGTTAAAGCTTACATGCCGACCTATCTGCAGATACCACAGCTGGCTTTGCGTGGTTCACATACAAGACTTCGGCACAGCCTTGCTGGCGGCAAATCAGAAGACACAACTTTACATACCCGTACTTACTTAATTACGCAGTAAAAACTGTTGCCATGCGCTTTACGGAAACTTCTTTGGAAACTACCTTGTGTAATATCCCAGGCTAGAGTTTGTATGTCATCAGTACGTTATTGTAATGTGGAATGTGGAACAAACAAACCTAACGTATATACCTGTGTTTACAGTACGCTAATATTTTACTAAGCTTGCGTTTTAAAAATATTAGCCTAACAAAGTTCTTAGAAAAGTTTTGCGAAATGTTTAATGGTTTAGAATGAAAGTTTTCGCTGGTATATTTGAACTGTTACAAACATTACAGCATGTTAAAAAGCTACAAAAAATCTTTTGTAAAAAAACACGGTTTATAAAATATAAATCTTGCATTGAAGCAGGAATCCCAGTTTATCTTCATACCGTCACATTATTGCATAACTAATGTTACTTAAGGAAACGTGGTTCATAAAATAAAAGTGGAAAAATTGTAATGAAATTTCAAATAATATCAAAGTCAATAACATAAATATCCTGTTTTTGCCAACAATTAGAGCAAATAATTTGCATGAATGGCGCATTCAATCGGCGTAATCTCTTGCGCCCAAACACCAGTTACACAATTACGGCGTTGTAAACAGTTCTAGGATAGTACTTTTAATGTCTGTAACATATCTAGTATATGTATAAACAATTTTGTGTGAATATCTAGAGTAACGAAACTTTAATAAGATAGGCAATACTGTGTTGAAAAAAATTTAAAATTTCGTGGGTTGGCCCGAAAATCATTTATATTTCGAGACACCAAGACCCAGATTATAGTACGGTATAACTGACACAAGTAATGCGTATTTCTCAGCGAAGCAGAATGAAAATTTAATGATTCACTATGAATATTGACCCTTGTGAATATTTTTCTTGTACTGGTGTACTCCATTATACACATATAAAAGAAACATGCTAAAACAGTAGTACAAAACAAAACTTAATATTTCAAACATTGTAACATAAAAACATCGGATAAATAAATACAGTGGACTTATCACTTTCCAAATTACTAATATCTAGAGACGGGAAACATTCACGGAATCACTGACATGTAGGCTAGCCTCCAAGAATATATACGCACTCAAGCAGACAACATCTGTTCATTAGTTGCTGGCTGATACAGTGATATGGGCCTGCATTTAGTTACGTTGTTATTATTGGCTCAGCGACTTACACAATATGTCAAACAAGTCACGGGCCAATTGCGAAAGTGACACGAACATACAGATGCTGGAATTATAGCTTGTGCCTAAAAGAAAACGAGAATTTTTCAATTCCCTACTAATATCTAGAGGTACGACAATTTCGCGGATTCATCTGGCAGCAGCCTGGACCTGTCAGTCCTATACATCCACTGGCCACAGTCGATTATCTATTGGCTTATAACCGTACAAGCAGGTAGCAAGCGATAGCCCTACGCATTATTTCCTTATTTACTACTGGCTTGTAGTAGTCAAACGCGTTTCATAACAGCCGCCAGCAAGTCACAGACATGACAATGAAGTATACATAATTGGCGTTCAACCTGACCTGGAATGTATCTGCGAAATTTACGTACCTCTACTAATATCTGATAACTAGGGGCACGAGAATTTCGTGTATTGATTCTAGGTCAGGTTGAATGTCAATAACGTATACCTCACTTTCACTTTCGTGATTAGTCGACAGCTGTTCCGACAACTTCGGCGACTTCAAGCCAGTAATGTGTAACTACATAATTCCTGGGGAGATCACGTGCCACCAGTTTGTACAGTTAGAAGCCAATACATATTCGACCTTGACCAGACCACAGAATATTTAGGAATACAGAAGTGAAATAGCCGGTAGGACAGCGAACTCAGTCACACACGCCAGCAAAATGGCTTCCCTGGCCAGCAACATGGCGGAGACGCCTACCGCCAATCAGCGTAAGGTGGCTGCCCTGCTAGCCGGCAGCCAGGCCAACAGGAAACCTGTCGTAACGTGCAGGAGCCAAACAGACACCGTTTTGGTATCAACAACCTCGGGCAGCCAATAAGCGGCGAAGTTCGCCCGTATCAAACGAGCCGCCACGTCATTTCACGTCTGTATTACTATTTAGTCTGTGACCAGACCGTGTATAAGACTGAGAAGTCTTAGGCTGCAGCCAGATGAATACGCGAAATAATCGTGCCTCTATTGATAACGTATCTATGTTGATAGGAAGTGTAGAGTCCTTAGAAATGTGTCGATTATTTTTCTTTACAAGTTAGTATTCAAAGCCCTATACATTTGTGTCATGTTATTGCTTCAAGACTAACTTCACAACCTCACAATGTGCTCTGAGCCAACAATAAAGAAGACATAAACTGCAGCAGGCATAATAATGGAGTACCCCTGCAGTCAATGAGCAGATTATGTCGAACATACATCTGTGACGTCTATCCTGCACATAAGCAAACCTGCGGTCCTTACACCTATGAAACTACGCGGGTTCAATGACCTGCTGGCTGGACTCCACAGTACTGTGTACACTCTGTCTTGAGTACGTACATTGAATTCTGCTCCAGTGAGTGACCAGTTGTACACCTGACAAGACAGTGCGGCAGTCAATGATGATATGAATTAGGCCTGCATTGTTTGAGAACCTTCAAGGTCAAGTTACATAAAGAATGATCCAACAACGATAGTAACTAACATAACAATAGTTGAAGATCTGACTCTTCCATAAATGAACATGCGACATTACCGGCATCTTGTTATATCACACACAGAGCAAAAGGTTTGGTACGTACGTTTACCCATACATACAGTCGTGTATAGCGAAACAAGTATGTATTTGATGCAAAAAATTGTTTACTACCTGAAAAACTATAATATACCCGTTAAATTTCGGTTTTACTATTGTTTAGGTAACTGCAAGGTAACCAAATATTTGGTTAAATCAACTGTTAACGCTTGTTTGGCTGTGTACGGACATATATACAGTTCATTGTAACAAATCTTATTCTACGTGAGAATAATTGGTCTGCTGATACGTTTGATGTAGGAAGTGTATTCATTCTCTTACTGGCTGCACGAGTTTCTGCACGAGGAGCTATAATCTGATAGAATACTGGGTTCATCAGCAACGAAGGTCTCGCAAAGCCATATCTCAGGTCTGCATACCTATGTATGTGATGTCAGCGTATTGAGTGCTAATCTAAATACTGGAGGATATCATAGGTGATAAGGAGGGACGTTTGTCGGCGCACAGTGCAGCGGTGTCGGCGTTAACACAGGAGGCAGCCGGTCGCCCACGTCGAGATCCACGTATTAGTCCCGGTCACGTGGCTGCACTGCGAAAGCCAAACCGCAACTCCAGGGCAGTCATAAACTTCATAACCCCACACCCCCCTAACTGACATGGCAGGGACCGCCAGACGGCAGATGCGTCACGCAGGGAGGCGGGAGGCAATGTTCCCGCCCATGACGGGAAGGCATAATATTCGCTCCAACAGACCTGCAGGGGTTGGCGGCGTATTTTTAAAAGTGGTCTGGGTCGCGAACCTCCGCCACTCCAGCTCCAGAGGTCTCGTCCACAAATAGCAGTATTCGCGTGGAGAGCGCTCTCCAGACCTAGAGCTACAGAGAGAGACGGAGATGGACGCAGCTGCGCGCCGGTCCAGGGACCCCGAGAATAGCGAGGTTTATTAGTCGCCGCGCGGGGTTACGATTGTGTTGTGAACATTGTCCGGGCAACGGCACGTCACAGAGTCCCACTGCTCCGCCATTATTAACGCCTGACAAAGCCCAGTCTCGTCTGCAATATGCGCCCCGCCAGTTTGACGTAGCATTTTTAAACTCCTGAATTGGAATATGCACCCCACCCATCCAGTAAAAATTCCCTAGTAAACTTTCACTCCCTCATTATTTATTGGTCAAAATAATAGAGAATTAAAAAGCCAATGAAGTTTAAGGCCATGTTCCTATACTGTTTTACCGATAATATTTCTTCAAGTTTAAAAGAGGGCAGATATTACAAATCTCTAGCACGAAGAATCCAAAATCGTTGTTGCACGACTGCTTGCAACAAACTGAGGTCCTGCATGAAGGTTTACCACATGATCGTGCATTATTACCAGTTTGGTCAGTTGTCCATGGGCTGGTAGCACAGCAGGATGTTTTTGTTATTCAGGAACACATTATTTCTGAATTCGACCGCCCACCCTGACTATACCATCTTGTTACGTAAATGGAGCAAGGCATGTGAGGCTGCTCTTTGAACTAAGAGGTTGGGCACATGTGAAACAGTGAATGACATCACTGAAACTTTCCTTCTGAACAGTGATAACCCAACGGAACAGTGCTGCTTGAAGTTCACTCGCAGTTAAGGTATGCAACAGTCTGTCATGTTTTGACATCCTGCACATGTTGGTAAATCTCAAGCGCCATGCTGTAATCCATTGAAGCTTACTTAAGGAAATCCATTTATTCAACAATGCAAGTTCATTGTTGCTGCGATCGTTCATCACTGTTACTCTTCTTACACATTCCATTAGGACTTGGACAGGCTCAACTCGTTCATTGGCTCTTAAGTGACAGGGTTCTGCAACAATGGTGGACAAGTTCACTTGGTAACAACCTCCAGGAAGCATAATCTGCAGGATTTTCAGAACCACTTACATGGAAGCATTGATTTGAAGGAATAAGACTTTAAGTTATCGCTACCATGTTCAACACATATGTCTTCCAGTGTCATGCCAACCATACCAACACAATAATGGAATCTGCCCACACTGAAAACTGATTTTTATCCAAAGAGAATTGATGAGGCACAATATTTATCAGTTTTGCGAGAAGCAGGGCCACACAAAGTTCCAATAGCAGGATGGAGAGCTGATTTAATGGTACGTCATTGGTTTTGCCAGTCATTTGTCGCACCAGAACTGTGCCATCGTGGTAATGTGAGCATAACCAAGCCATGGCTACATAGGCCATCTCTGAAGCATCAAAAAAATCCGATCTTTTTACACCTACAAGAGTTTGGAAATGTAAGGCACCTATCTCTACGGAATCACATCCAATAAAGAGAATTCGTTGATGAACTTATTCCATGATACACACAGATAATCAGGAAGCAGATAATCGCAATCCAGAGAATGTTCCACACGAACTGGAGCAATACCTTTGCACGAACAATCACAGGTGAAAACCAGCCTAATGGATCGAACAAAACATAAATCCCAGATAAAATAAAACAATTAAGACATGGGTTATTTAGGGGTATATTATGAACTAGAAAACGCAAACTGATCCATGGTAGGATGACACTCAAGTCCCAAAGACTTAAATGTACCATATTCATTGAAATTCAAAGCTACTGTTAAATTCTGTAGCTTAACTGATACTGATTCAAGGATTTACTGTGCAATTGAAAACCACTGTCAATTATTCTGTGTATATTTATCTATATAAATCATTTTCTTGGTTTTTATCAAAATAAGAATTATTTTCTGCAAGGAAATAAAAATATAAGAATAAATAACACTGAGATGTTAAATCTATGATATTTATTTATTACATGTCGCGAGATCAGTTTATTTTACTGAGGCCAGAGATTGTTGAAATTACATTATTTTGAAAATTATAGATGTGCTGAAAACCAGTCAGTTATTCTCTTAGCGCAGTTCTGCCTATACTTTCTAAACTGAACAATTTCAGTGAAAATACCTTATTCAGTCATGGAAGTTCTTATTCGAGGCAGTGTAATGTCCCCGTAATAATACACTGGGGTCTCTCAAATTTTTTCTCATCTGTCTTCTTACATTATTTCACGTAACATCTCCTAGGTAAAACTACCTCCAGGTCGAAAATTAATGAGGAGGACGAAAACGGGCACGATTTTATTTGTGTTTATCCGGGTTTGTAATATTCACTTTCCCGATTAGGCCATTGATGCTTTAACTCCTCCTTGAGGCTTCTGAACTAATAATATACCTGCATGAAAACACTCATTGATTCCCGCGCTAACTTGTCAGATGTACAACTGACCGCTCGTTGGAGCTGCAGCCAATATACAAGTAGCTGAGAACATAGTGTACACAGGACTGTGCAGTCCAGCCCCTTAGGTCGTTGAACCCGCGCGATTTTCGAGTCTCTAACTATGGGACATATGAAGCAACAGACACACGCAGAATTCCATTATCTTTATAATCACGTCGTAAAATAATACCGCCAGAGAATTTTTGCTAGCACAAATAAAACTAATTATTTTTTTCCAATATAAAGATTGTATATATTCTATAGGTAATTAAAAATTGACATAAGAACATTTTAGTGAAATTAACAGGTTTACGATATCAATAAATCACCGAAAAATGTCATTTCCAAGTATCGATATTTCTTTCGCTTTCCACGAAGCAACCGCTCGGAGTATTTCTGTGTATAAAGTGGAGATGGTGGACGAGCATCTCTGCCTGGCAGTGATGTCAGTGACTAGAGAAGAGTGCAGACAGAGTCGCAGGCCACGAGGCTAGCAGATGAAAGAGCCCTTGTGTAGTGCAGTGTCGGGAACCACACAGCCACCGCCGAGTGAAGCCAGCAGGCGTGAAGACACATTTATGTGGACACCCTTCCGACCCCAGAGCATCTGCACCCACACACATCTCTCTAGGCATGTTGAATCACACAACTAGACTACCTGCTGCTTCAACTGTAGCTTTTTGAAGAAGTGTTAAACGTATTTAGGACAAGTGTTAAATGTAACAGAAAGCACATCGCCAGACACTTCCACCCACGTATGGGTCATAATTACGCTCATAAACGTCCCTCGCGGAGTGTGCAACCTGCAGTCCTTCATGGGACGCCGATAATCTTGGAGATTATTTTGCATATAACACGTTTGTTATTGAGTTTTACCTTACCTCAGGTTACAATAAATAAACTAGTGTGATTAATTTCTCGCTCTTCTTGAGAATATCCGCTCTTAGAGCTTGATTCTCAGACGTAATCGGCCAGCGCGAATCATCCCTGGCCAGTTTCGTCCAATTTGCGGATCTCACCTCAGTTGGATGTTCTCTGTTCTACATCCCAGTAATTGTCTGTGCTGTATTAATTGTTTTGTCATGAGTTTTTTCAGTAGTCCTTAGTCACCCGCGCTGTCTAATTGAGTTTTTTTTTTTTGTATTGTAGCCTGACAAAATTCCTCAAGGGGTTCGTTATGTCTTTTCGTTTACAGTTTAGATATATCATATGACTAGCTTATCTTGACTAACTCTTTACTGCCACAGTTTTCTGGACGACATATTGCAGTAATGGCGTAGACTACAACGAGGTCAACTAACATTTTGTGTTGCTTTAAAACATTTTCTGACGAGATGTGGTAAGAGCGAGTAAGTCGCATTAAAACTGTAATGAATGTCTTAAAAATAGAAGACCAAAAATATTGATGGTTTAACAATAAAAGACCTCCGAGTCTTAGTTTTCTGATTTGCTGAGGTAAATAATATTTCTCGTAGATTTGACTTGCCCAAGCGAACTGGAGTACGGTTATTTGAAACTTCACCATCGAACGTTCACTTCGTCAACCAACAGCTACCGGCAGTGGGGGATGGTCTCTAATAATGGTCAAATAATAATGTAATTTCCAAGACAATATCCACAGTTGTCCGTCGTTGTTGTTATTCTGTACAACATTTCGCTCTCAGAAATGTTATTTTGGAGGAAACATCTCATTCACTCGCTCTATCTATCGTCCTTGAGCATCCATAAGGTTCAAACCCTTGATAATGAGTTATATAAACCCCTCAATAAATTGTATCTTCAGAATGTGATACCCGGATGTTGCATCATCTTAATTTAACATGTAACATCCATTTTCATACATGCATATGGAAGGGCAGCTACAGTCGGAGATATTTTGAAAGTATTGAGGGGCTGCAGTGTGTCCATTCAATAGAACGTGTTTACTACTGATGATTCTCTTGAATTTTAAGAGACATTTTGATACTCAGACGATTGAACCTTAAGTATAATTTTTTTTTGTTTGCGATGGTTATTTTCTTTTTTGTGTACTTATTTTTGCGTTTTAAAGTTCTTCCAATCAGCACAATTTAATGTCTTAGCAGGGGAACAGTGAGCAGATGAAGAAATTGGGATGGTATTGTCTGTATTAAAGAAATATATATCATATTAAGAAACAGTTCCACCGTATTTATAAACAATATCTCCTATTACGGAACTAAGTTAGAGTTTTGAAAAACTAAAAATTTAATGCCACCATTTCTCTCACAATGACTTCGTCACTAACCTAGGCCCAGTCATTTACAATTATTTTCAACATACTAACACAAAATCAACAAATTCAAATTTCGAAGTATGTCACTGTCACTTAAACTTTCGCATTTAATGACTCACAATAAATGTTATAGTTCCGAAATATGATTTGAAGCTATGCAGCACATTGCTAAATTTTGAACACACTAATAACAGAATAACTGTGTAACTTTACTGTTATCATTTATCAATGTCTAAGCACATTCATCGAAATGAACAGTACTCATCTTTATCTCAATACATCTTGATCTGGTGTAAATATGACTGCATAAAATTCATGCAAATTTTACAATTTCTACAAACTATTGTAAGTACACATAAAAGTCTATACCTTGTAATTTAAGAAATATATAAGTTCTATTTTATACAAAACCAGTTTGTCTAGTTTTACGAAGAATTTCTTTAGCAACTGGATTTCCAAGGACGTTTCTAGTAAAAAATAAAAATAAAAAAATGAGTGAACTGAAAGCATTCCTCGCCTGTCTTACGTGAATCTGTTAAGACACATTTCCAATTACTTATCTATCAAAATAAATCACACTCCAAACTAAGCTTATGTGTTTTTAAAAATACGAAATATACTTTTGGGCTCTTTAGATGAGAAAAAAAGCCGCTTTTTCGTTCAGGCTCCCGTATCTGGAAAACTGTCAGCCTGTTTCGTAAAATAACATGATAAAAGTTTCTGTTTGACTTTACGACACATTTTCCATAAATAAAGTGACAAGGTCACGTGGATTTAGTGTTCAGTTCATAAAGACGTTATTAACCTATTCTTTATGTCCGTAGTAGGTATAATCTACTTTGTAGTTTTGATTAACGTGATCAGATTTTCTCAGTCTTTTGGATGTTTAACAGGGTTTATTTTCGTGCGTACGATAACTCCTAAGTTGTATAATGGCGGCCTATCTAAAAATGTGGTGAAATCTGGTGTAGCGTTATACCGTATTTCAACCGTCGTACTCCAACGCATATCCTTTTGTACTGGTACAATCGAAGTACATAACATTACAATTTCGTACTAGTAATGTGAACTGTGCAAAGATGCTAGAGTTAACCACTGATAACAGATTTTCTTTCGTACATACACCAGGGGCGTCATTTCAGGTTTTTCTGGGGGGGGGGGGCAAGATTTTGTTTTCCGGCGACAGTGACCTTGTTGCGTCTTTTTTATTAATTAAGCATGTATAAATTTAATACTTTAATAATAAAACTTCAGTTTTATGTGCTTAAAGTTAGCAATATTTAAATTTAAAAATACAAAAATATATTTACACTCACAAAATTCTAAATCCTGGGAGGGGGCATTACCCCCCCCCACCCCGTGGCCCCAAATGACGCCCCTGACAACACGCGGGAACCTACGTTTAATTATTTTTTATGCACTCTTTCGTGTTTTTCGTCTGCTGGTGGCTATCCGCCCTGTTCCCGAGCAGAGTAGAACTAAGATCCGACGAAGATATCGAGTTAAATATTTAGAGATTTAGAGCGTAAGTAGACCGTACTCGCACAAGGCATTCGAACGGCTTTAGAGTAACCTCAGCTGTATTGAGTAGATCGAGTAAGTATTTCGTAAGTGCGTATAGAGATGAAAGTTGCTGGCCGTGCGGAATGCCGCAATAGCAGACAGCACTGCAATGTTAGATATATGTGGCGGCACGTGTGAGCGACTGAGAGCTTCGTGGCCGGCTGCAAGCAATCTGCAGAGAAGAAACAGTCGTCGCTCTTCTTCATCAAGCCAGCGCCGTCAACTCACTGCACGTGCCTGCTGCCTCGTCAGCTACACGTGCTATCTCGCGTGCCAGTCTAGCCAACTGCACGCTTCCTCCCAACGAGATATATAGTAAACATAGAGGGGCGGAAGCATATATTTCCAAGGCTCTCAGGTGAAGCCTATTTGAAATTGGCCCGATATTTTATTGTCAGCTGATGCATATTGTAATGTAGGTTTAACGAGAATTGTGAGAAATATTTTGGGATATTGACCGTTGTGGTATTTGTTTGTCGAGTTAATGTCGAGTCCGTTACAACTACGCCTGATTAATGTATCGCTAGAGAACATTCGTACCCTCGCCGACAATGAAATATGCAATAAATTGCTGCAGTCCACAACATATCGCGATGCCTATGTCAGTGTTTGGCTGCACACACTAACTACAGCAATAAAATAAAAGATTTTCCATATTACAACTACTATAGGACTTGTTTATGCAGTATAGATAAGTTGTATTATTATGCTATGGGTAGCTGCTATGAGACAGGATGAAAGGTACCGAACTTTTTAGTTTACAACCAATACAAATCAAATATTAACTAAACGTAAAACTTAGTGAATCGTGTAGAATTGCATTACTGGGAGGTGAAGGAAAAGGCATACTACATGATGGTATGGTATGGCCAAGGCTGGAATATGCTGCCAAAGAGAAGGATACATATATGGAAGTTGAGGTGCGGGAACGTAAAAATGTGCAAAGAGAGTAATGGGATGTGTGAATAGTAGGTAAAGAAGGCAGCGGTATGATGGAGAGGATGAAGGGATACATAGGCCATCTGTAATGATGTAGGAAATGGGATGGAGTACATTGAAAGACAGAAGAAGAGTTGAAAGTTTGGTCAGGATATACATACTTGTGAATAGAGAGAGAGGTTAGAGAAGGTTAAATTGTCACCTAACTAAGGGAGGGTACGGGGGAGAGTAAATACCAGCGAGAAGGTTTCAAGTGGAGTGGAAGAGAATGAATTGGGTAGACAGGTCGGAGAGAGGAATATTTTACAAAATGATTTGGTAAGTGTTAGGAGTTGGGAGGTTCAGGAGGGGTTTGGGAATGGTAGCCTAGAGAGGCATGTAAGGAGTGATCTCGCTACATTGCGACAGACCAATTGCGAATATCTTCTTATTTATATAAGTTTGATGCTCTTAAATTGGGTTAGGGTGGCGGCAAGGTTGTTGACTGTTGATATAGTTGACATGTTATATGTATGGTTCTTGTAGTAATAAGAATGTATTACAGTATTTATTTTTAATTTGTATATTTAAATGCAGGCTTATTTGCATATGTTCAGATGTTTTATAATTTACATTTATCAGTAGTTCTATAAACATAACCTTAACTCATGAAGTATTACTCAGTGTAATATACACAAAACTGATGTAATTATAACTACACACAACTGAAATGCATAACATTTATATATTTTAGCCCGAATATGTTTACTTTAACTTTTTTTAAATGCGTATATTTGGACTGTGAGCCAGTTACCTCGCTACCTACACATTTTCGCAAATTGTTTTCGTCCTGTATCTACGATTTGTTCCCGTTCCTAAAATATTAAACGATAGACAGATGTATTTGTATGCTTAACATGCCGTATATACATATACAACGCATAGTAAGCTTTGTTTTTATATTATTATCGGTTTATAAACGTAAGTATTCCTAACCAACACCCTGCCACGCCCCTTTGTTTTGACGATGGAAAACATGGCCGACACAAGTTCAATTGGGTTTCAGCCCGAAAGCACTTCCGCTGCTCTATGTTTACTATACATCTCGTTGCCTCCTCCACTACACTCCACATTAATAAGGTTAATTCACTACAAGTCAGAAAGATCAATGTTAAAAGTTTGTCACAGGGATAATTTCTGCCTCTAGAGTGTTGGTAATGGGTGCAAATTGACCAACCACAGAACGTTCGTGAATTTTAAGTCACATAAAGCTAATTATTCAAAATGCGAAAATGTTTTTATTTTCACTTTAAAAATAAGTCAAATTACTTCTGTCATTTCCAGGCCTATTTAACTTTAATTTTACTACAGTTTCGTATTTTTCTGGTCCCTTAGCGATAGCAGTGAAACTACGACAGAAATGTTCCCTGTGGCAAACTCTCCCATAAGAAAACACATTTTATTTCTAACCTGCAGCAAATTGATCTTAACACTACATACTACACTATAGTTTTCTTGTGGGTGTGATACGACAGTCATGCAAAATTTGAACGTAACTTTGATTGAAAATGTTAGATTTTTTTATAAGGTGTGATACTTCTTAATCATGGCATTTTCTGTTTTGTGTTTTGTAGAGTTGGTAAAACTATTTTATGTGTTGTATTGTGCTTTACCGCCGGAACGTGATGCTGTGTGTATTTTTGTATAATATGATGATTTTGTCTGTCTGTAATTTGACTTTTGAAGTCCGGCAACCCTGGGTATTTTGCAGACGTCCCTTCAATTACAATTCCCTACAGATATTACGTGTAGTTACCGCAATTTTTACGAAAACATGCTAATACCTATAGTTATGTTCTTCGATTAAAATCGCATTGCCCTTATTCGCAAAACGGTCGAACGTAAATGTTCTTCAGTACAAAATATTCACAAAATACTTCATGAAAAATATAAAAGAAAATATACATCACACTTAGTAGGTAAAAGTAATTTTAAAAGATTTGAAAACTGTAATTAACCTACAAATTTGAAATGGTCTGTCCTAAACCGGCAATGCTCAGAGCATTACTTCTTATTTAAGTGACGCTCAAATCCACTGACAATTTTGTTCATACCCTTCACCATTTAAAATAAAAAAGGTCGCACCCCCTTAAATTGCATACAAAATTTGTACCATAATTATATTCGAATATGTGAAGGTGAATTATTACGTAATGTGAGCTATGTAATAGAAATAATTTTCTTATAACTACTTCCTAGGACACATTTTTGTTTAAAAGCACGTGTAGCTTGGACGTAGTGATTAACAGTCTAGAGCGTAGGCAATACGGCGTACACGAGTGTTTTATACCGCCACGCCACACACAGACTATGGTAAATATTCATTAAAAACATCTTGTTACGTAACTCAATTAGATCACATAACCGTAAGCAACACTGTTTCTTACACTCTATCTCTGAATTTTAATCAACACTAATTAAAATATTAATTATTTCGTTCTTGAAGAAAAGAACGAACTTCACGAAACCGCGTAGTAAGTTTGTAAATGCAGCCGGAATGAATCTACTGGTGTAACTACACCAGCTGTTGAGGCTACATTAAAAACATTTCATCTATTACATCATTCATAGTTGAATACAACTATTTTCTTGTTCGCCGAGCAACGACTATGAGTTGTCGATATCAAAATATAATTTCAAAAACTGTAGATTAATAACATTTTATTAATTTAACACAGAAGGAACCAATCCATACGAGTAAGTTGACGAGTAAAATCGTAAGTAGCTCACACATTTACTCCAAGTAGGCCTGGTGACAAGTATTTTGATATTAAATTAAATGTAATTCACATCACATACACAACGTTAAGCTTCCATAGTTTCACGTAAACACAAATCTATCTAATTGTACTATTTTCTGCTAGTAAAAAACTAAAACTTACCTCATTACAGAAATCAAATAATAAACATCCACAGTAAAAGCAGTTAGATACTTCAGACCCCTTTTGCTATTACACAGTGAGAAGTGTTTTTATAGTATGATTTTTATAAAAATGCACATATCACAACAATTAAAACGAAATATTTAACTTGTTCAAGATAACCCACGAAAAAATATTAGATGACAATAATTTTAAACTTAGTAAAAATTTTATGGAAGTCCCATTGTGGATCTATTTGAAATCTGTTGTTGGCAGTACTGACTCACTGCAGGGACGGAAGAAGAAGAATTCAGTGTGTCCTTGTAGAAAAAAACCTATCCTTCGTGCGACGTGTGGTCGTATTCGCAAGACCCCCTACGCCAAGTGACAGCGACGTGAACTGTGATAAGTTACTCCAGGAAACTGTAAGGAAATGTTCCAGCATGGAGGTGGCGTGATTTATAGCGTCAATAACTGGCAACAGGTAGGAGGGTTGAGGGTTGAAGGCAGCTCCTCACCTACATTCTCCTGGTGTAGGGCGACTTTCTTCTTCCTTATTACCTGCGATCCTCGCCGAGTTGAATGACGCGCTGACAACACACCTGAAAGCTTTGTCATGTTCGTGTCAACGACGTATATCTTGATACAAGCGAAAACAAAACAGTGTGAGTCCTTGTTCGCGTTGTGGCCTTCAGAGAAGAAATAATTGCATAGGTATTGTTAGTACACAATAAAAAAAAAACCTTTCAATGTATCTGTCTACACATTTATGGCGTTAACAATTTTAAATAAATGTCATTTGCATTTGTCCTTTTTAGTAAGAAGTGTAATATTTCTATAATAACTACAAGGGTCACTTACATAACACTAACTATAATATGACATTTTTGGGTTATAAACTTGACCGCTAAGTGACACACAGAAGTGACATGTAATATAAGTATCCGTTATGAAATGAGAAAGATAATATTACGAATCACATGCTCATGTTCGTTTTGTCTTTAACCGACTTAAAAAAAGTACGAGGTTATGAATTCAGTTGTATTTTTTATGTTTCTTACTTCAAAAGTCCATCATTTATGAATCGATTTGAAAAATATAATTTTAACGTGATATTTACAAGTAGGTCCCAGTTTTATTTTATTGGCATTGGGCCTTGGATTTCGAAAATACCAGAGAAAACCCGCCGACCAGCGGCATTGTCCGGCATGATTCCTACATGCGAAAATCCGGGGACAGACCCCGCCGGAAAAATATAATACAAAGTGTATAGTGATTCAGATATAGGAAGGTTTATGACAATCCAAGACTAGGTAGGTACCAAACTATGGTCAAGGACATTCTGGATTGACTTCGACTGCGAAGGCACAACGGAACTCCTTAACTTCAGACAGGCAAATGTGAAAGGTTAGGCACCGGAACTCCGTAAAAATCGATGTATATATATATATATATATATATATATATATATATATATATATATATATATATACAAAATAACACCGCCTTAACAAATTTATATTCCGAAAAAAAATGCACTAAAAAGTAAAAAAGTATCACGTTACTTTCACACTGCTCAGAATACAACCGATTTATACAGTTATTTTTGGAGTCCGTGCCAGCCAAGCTTTTAAGAAATTTCACGATATTTCCTAAAATTGACATTTTTTTTAACTTATGTTAATTCGACAATGTAGCAATATATAATAATAATAAAAAAAACCAGGTGCCCCCAAGCCTCGGCCTCGTCGTGTACGTCCGCCGCTGCAACCCGTGCTTCCAACGCCACGCGACTGCTGTCTTTGAGTCGTTTAAGAAATGCTTAGTTGCTGTCATCGTTACATTTCATTACATCATATGTGTACCTACGCTAATTCGTTACACGTTTGTTAACCTTGGCTGGCACCTACTCCAAAAATAGCAATAATTGCATATTACTGTCCTAAGAAATTGATTGTATTCTAAGAAATCTAAAAATAACGTAGTGTGCTTTTTTTTTCAGAGCATAGATTTTTAAGTCGATGTTATTTTGTTAAAATTTTTTTATTGCACAACAGGTGCCGAAAAAGTGTATACGAGTTCCTGGTTTGCTTTAAAGCCATTTTCATTTGCGCTACATAAAATCACACCTCTTGCAATAGCAGATACCGTAAGTATCTTAAGTATACAGTTCCTACCAAGACATTGCCCCCTCTTCCATGACATACTGTGCAAGTTGATCCTTCACTTGTTTGACTGTAAGGCTATGCCTTTGCGGTTTATTAGTAAAATGTACAAGTGACGTCATTGATTCAGTCTCCTGCCTCCATAGTTTTAGTCTGAAGATTCCATGAATGTCTTTATGAAAAGTGTCTGGGGGTCTATATACATATGTAGCAGCGGCCTGGTTTCTTCTCAAATGATTATGTAGCTATGTTATGACAATGACCACCAAAGTAGCACTGCCAGGTTCCTGTAACACAGGCTCACGTAACAATCAGAAAATTGATGCTAATATGCCTAAAATATGTTTATGTTCCACTACTCTTCTCGCTCTACATATCCTGTAGTTGTAGATCTTCCTTAGTGCCTTTGCTGTGGAGACCCGAATACACTTTCATTATATTTTGTGGAAGAGGATCGCTTCATAAGCTATGAAGTAGTATGAAATAGGCGTGCGTTGTCTTGGCAGTGGAACGGGCGTTGGAAGATTCAATGATATGTTTTCCATTTCTGTGCAGTTCATATGCTTACACACCACCATCCGATATCCGTTCTTGGCATCCGGCATTGGCATAGAGGAGGTTTCACTCTGCATCAACAACAGCAAATAACACGACGCTGAAACAGTGTTTGTAAATTTTGTAGTATTCATCGGCACACGTAGTATAACGTGCTAGCATCCACGGCTCCTGGGCATTGGGAATTCCACTGCTATCAAACTCATGTGCAACATGTATCCGTCCATCATATTATTCTGGTGTCTGCAAATCAATACCATACGGCCAATGCAATTTGTTCTGGTTGGCAGTTACCTAACTTGTTCTTTCAAAATGAGGTATAGGTTCTAGTAGGGGGAATTGGACATATTGCAAATAGAATTTACTGAGCTTTGGAAGGCTTGATGACGCTAAGATATAAGATAAATTAAAAGACATTATTTACTATAAAATTACCATTATATGTAGTTCATTATATCCGTATCAAAATTAGGAAAGTGAACAGTGACAACTTTATACATTAGTACTCGATTAGGAATTTAAATATTAGTACTTGACG
This sequence comes from Medauroidea extradentata, assembly GCA_003012365.1. Taxonomy (NCBI): domain Eukaryota; kingdom Metazoa; phylum Arthropoda; class Insecta; order Phasmatodea; family Phasmatidae; genus Medauroidea; species Medauroidea extradentata. Next base: position 73,226 of record PNEQ01015276.1, read on the forward strand.
ATAAATGATTCACGTTTTTTTAATGTTTTTGTTCCCATTAAAAGTGATTACATTCATATAGAATATGACTTAATCATGTTTATGGTTACACAAATGGCACGAATTATTATTATTCAACACTACGTAACAATTGTTTGTGTACGTTTATTGACGCTTCTCTATTTAAAGAATAACCTTAACATACATTTTATGTGCAAGAGATAAATGTCTATATAGACACTAGTAACAGCCTAGTGAGTAAGTCACATTTTAATTTGTCAAAGGCGCAGTTTCTGTAGTGATAACTAATTACTTTTGAAGTCTGTTATTTCTAACACGTTTATCAATTACATGTAATATTACTACATATTACCGTATTTTCGGATCACTACTGAAACACCTCTAGAAGAAAGAGCTCCACAGCTTCCAGCAAAGAAGAGTGAAAGAAATGCACAGACCACGGACGAAATGATGAAGGCTGCATTATGATACTGAAAACATCGTCACAGCGAAATGGACTCATGAACTCAGAGTACGGTCGAGTGTGACAGTTTTGGTTTGTTTGTTGCAAATAAACTGAGGATTTAAGTCTCATGTGAAACTATGCCCAACATATATATTAAGTGCAGATCAGGGTGAACACGAATGTTGTTTCCGTAGGGCATCAAACGTTAGTAGCTTTACTATCACAACACAAATGATGTTCTCCGCACCTATACACAACCAGACATTATCACATCCTACATCATCATCTACGTTCCCTCACTGTGATTACACTAGGGCACAACAAACCTCGTCTGCTATATCTACACAGCCTCCCACACTCGCCCTATTACCTACGCCTACACATTCTCCACGCGCTTCGCTCTGCAGCCAAGCAAGTGAAGGGTTTTTGGAAGAATATAGCGATTTGGTTTATTAGTAATGTTATCTACACATGTAAACATTCATTTATAATAAATTACTTGTTATATTACCTACGTGTATATTCTGTTTCAGCTCCTCTGGAATTACTTCACTGACCTCATTCACTATGAAGCACATTCTTTGCCTGGATATTTTAAAACGGTATTGCAAACTTGTAAACTTATGTAAGCATAAAAGCACAAAGTCACTGCTATCCTCTCAGTGAGCGATATTGCTCTTCTGAACGTCTTGTCTTCTTTTACAACTCGTGGCCCAATTAAATGCAGCAGGTACTCAAAAACAGCAAAGGACATTCTTACAAACTTTTTTGTACTGGTCGCTGATTTATTTCTTTTTTAAAAATCACTAATACGTTCGATGCACCGTTAACATTCGTGTCACGATGTAAATTTCCGTACCACCATCGTTAATGGTATATTTTACTTTTCTGAAGAAAACTGGATTTAGTATATTGGACATACTTCATTGCAACATAGATGATTGTCAAAGAAAATTAAAGATAACGGAAAAACATAAACAAGCAGAGTATGCTTTAGTCACTAGGACACATACACAACATAAAAGTCCATTTATGGAATTCCATTTAAAGAATTTTATATTGTGTATGCATCCTATTGACTAAAGCATACTCTGCTAATTTACGTTTTTCAATTACCTTTAGTTTTCTTTGACAGTCATATATATCGCAACGGAGTATGTCCAAAATAGTAAATCCATTACAATAAATATAGTACTCGCGACTGTAGAGACGCCATCTTGAATCAACCTAGGTTGAAGCACAGCTGAGTCAAGCATTCAACGTGAGCATTGTAATGTTCTGTTACAAGTCAGAAACCGGCTATATGAGTTCCATTAGCGACGTAGACTTCTGACTTGTCTTTCTTGACCTCGTGCCCTCGTAAATCTCGAGTTTTACTATGCTACTTTACCTACACCAAATATTTTTATATATTAAAATAACACACACTTCAAAGTTTTCTTCGTGTTTTATTAATACGGTCCTCCTATTATAAACATGTTTTAGATATGATAACTGCTATTTTAGTTTGCTGTATCTAGAAAAATACAAAATTGATTCGTATAATATAAAGAATGAAGCTTTGGTTTGACTTGTGGTTTACACAAATAAAATGTACGTTATTCGAGTATTAAATATATTTGCAAATTATATTCATGTTTACATTAGATTGACCAAACATAAAAATAATTCTTCTGTCTCTCGCAAATTAAACAAATCCTCCATGGATAACTATAATAATATGATGTGTTCATTTATAGTACTCTAGTGACTCCACATACTCCCCTTCCAGAGACAGCGTCAATTAATCGTTTAGGAAGATGTACAGCTCGGCCATAACGAGTACATTTTATCCTTGATGAATCTTGTTGCAAAAAGTCTTTTTGTGCTGTTGTGTTCTTC